>CAXDID010000688.1:0-236294 GCA_963988835.1 Hexamita inflata
AGCAGCTCAACGAGAAGATAACTGATCTTGAATCCAACATTAAACACTTCTAATAAGAATTTAGTAAATTAGAAGATCAGAATCAAATCTTAAACAGCTAAATTGAATTACTTTAGTAGAACATCCTGAGCATCGAGATTTAAAGGCAAAACGACATATAAGCCCACTTCGAGCAAACAAACGAAATGAGAACCGAATTAGTTTTATTCAAGGAGAAGAACGAATTTAATGTTCAATAAATTATGCAAGATGAGCAACGAATACTTGATTTGCAAGATTTGATCAACTAGCATCAGTCAACAATTACCGAGAAGTAAAATCAAATCGATGCTCAACAATTGAATATATCCGATTTAACGACCAAATTGGATCTGAAAGCTGAGGAACTGCAAATAATACAAACTGATATAAAGTGCTTACAACAATAACACAAAAAACGGGTTCAAGAACTAATTTAAACCACACAGAATCAAACTACACAATACAACGAAGATATAAACGCACTAAAATCAATTATAATTGAAAAAACGAATTAAATTTAATAAAGCAAATCCGAATTCGAAATTAAACTCAGTAAGCTAGAACTTAAACACCAACAAGATCTGAATACCCAAATTGAAAAAGTGCAAACGAATCTCGGAGCTGAGATAAACAAATTACAAGTTGTAATTTCAGATCTGCACTAAAAATTCGAGGAGTAGCGACACTAATTCTCTCTATAAGTGCAAAAATGTCAAATTAAGCACCAAAGCGAAGAGCAAACACTCAAAAACGCGCTCAAGAAATTACACTCAGTAAACACTGAATTGGGAGTTCAAATGAAATAAAACGAAGAATAGCGCGTAGAACTCCAGAGTTAATTGTATCATACAAATAATTACAACAACGATCTCAAAGAGAATTTAACCAAAACAGTGGTAGAAGCTAACTAATAGTTAAATACTATTCAGCAACAAAGAAAACTGATAACGTCATTGAAATCTGAAATAATTGAAGTCCAAGAGCGCAAAAACAAGCTTGAAGACCTGCATTTATCTTAGAACCTGCTGAATTCGAAAATACAGGACTAAGAGCTACTTAATCAGAAAGACAAGCAAATCAACACTCTTTCAATTAAGAACTCACATTTAGAAGCCTAACTTACTAAATTAACGCAGTAAAATCAGTAAATATGCCAACAGCTTCAAAACACCAAATAGCAGCAGAATTCGTACCTTAAAGACACCTACCTTACCCAAATCCAGCTCTCAGAGCTATCCTCCACCAAATCCCAGGTGCACGACCTCAAAAACTGTGTCCAATCTCTGATCAAGCAAAAGGACCTCCTCCTCACAAATGTCAACACAAATCCCCCTCCCCCTCAACCAAAACAATACAACTGGAACTCGCAGCTTGAATTCGACCTGTGCGTATACAACGTTTTGCGTTACGTTTTCCACCAAAACTACAGGAAATCGCAGAACCCGCTCATGAAAACGGTGAACAAACTCAAGTTTTTATTCGCAAAATTGACCGAAAAGAACGCGAAAACGGAGTACGGGCAACTTTTCGCGGCCACTTTGTTCGGGTTATTCGCAGAAAACGGAAGGGAAATGTAAATTGACCTGAAGAATCTGGACGAAACCGAACTGAAAAAAGTTTAAGAAGAGATGAAAGTGCACTTTACGAGGGAAAATGTTGTGAACTCGATGGAACTCAGCGCTTTGTAGTGAAAATGAATTAATATCTCCTTTATATACTTTGTTTCTCAACATATAAAGAATAACTCGAACGATAAATTAATTGATATTCGGTGTAATTTAACCATTAGATATGCAAATAGACCGAACACAATTCATCTTTTTATGTTTACCTACCCACTAACTTAACTTTTATAATAATTATCTCATTTTCTAAACCTTTGATTTTGATCTTCTTTAAGTGAGGTTCTTAGAGATTTCTCTAAAAGTTATATTAATTTAAATTTTATAGTAATCGTTCTATGATCATAAATGCTTGCCTTGTAATATTAAATAGAAAATATTAAAATACTTTAAGTAATTAAGTAATGCAAGTTATGATAAGTTATGTGTTAGTGAGGCGTTGGTGATTCATTTAACTAATCAGAGACGGCAAAACAATAAAAAATTAACATTATCATATATTTAATCCGATTAATACCGCTTTTGTATAATTTTATTATAAGGAAAAATCCATTTAATGGTCGTTACGTACAGCACTTCAGTACAATAATTGTTGAAATGTTTAACATATTTTAGGTTTTGGGTAGAGAAAAAATATGGTCGATTTGGAGTGACATAAATAAATTTATTAAAAATATTTCTTGTGCTATAATAATAACATTAATATTTTATTTCATACTTTATGTGTTTTCCTCCCACTTCAATCACCCTCTGATGATGTTACTCACTGATATAATACAAATAGTTAACATTATCTTGGTCCAAACTTTCTTAAATCTCGAAAATCTTAGCAACGAACATTTATTTAGCATTTAATTCTTGTATTGATAACTTTTTCAATAACCTCAAAATGAACTTCTGACAATAATAATCTTTGTCATCGTGGCTGAACTTCGAGTAATAACTCGATCTAGGACGCATTTATGAACTTTAAGGTACTTTGAGCAACTGAATAAGCTCCTTCTTGTTAATTAATAAATTTGATATCAATAAACAGCTTCTTACAGCTCTTAGGAGATGTGAATTCTCAACATATTCTAATAAGTTGTAACTTCTATGTATCCTTGTGCTGCAATCGAAGAAGAGTAGTCTCCTTAAATGTGGTGGTCCAAATGAAGAATCGTCACTTCGTGAACTTGAGACTGGCATCCTAGTTCTTAATCCATATAAGCTTGACTCCTCTACGTTCAAGAAGTTCTTCATTATTTTTCATCTTTGTCCAGCATCTATAACTACCTTGTTGTATTTATATTTTAGATAGTTATTCATCGTTGAAATAGTCCTGTATGATGCTCTTATTAAGTAATTCTCACTTCTCTTCTTCAGTCAAGTGAATGCGGTTAAACTTTGGCATTGAAGCGGTAAAATAATTGAATATAAATTAATAATTTATAAATATAGTTAATTGGTAAAATAAAATTAATTAATTCCTTTTATGAATGGAATTAATACCAGTTTTAATGCCTTCTATTTATCACTTTTACTATGGCTCAATAAATGAAGTACTTAACATGTCAGCACCAACAGCATCAACAATCGTATGATGTTGCGGCATATAGAATTAATTCTAAATAAATGCGGTATTAATCGGATTAAGTATATAATGTCACACATAGATGAAGGAGGGTTTAAAGATGTACAAACTCGTTGGCATAAATATTCGTTTTCATAAATTCTGTAAAACCACTTGTGCTAATTTGGTCTATCCAAACTTTCTTGTGCTGATTATATAAAATTATCACCTATCGTATTGTTTGTAATATTTTAGCGTTATATTTAAACTATGTACTGTTTTACATTATCATTTTCGCGTTCATGATCACTTCCATAAGTATTTGATTATAAAATATACGCTTGATAACGTCTAAACTTTGTATGACTATATTTCTACAGATTCACTTCGATACTTCGAATCTTGCTGTTGTAAAAGGATGTTAATATCAAAAAAATATTAATATTTCCAAATCATTTTTTATTAATTGATTAGACCATCTGCATATCGTCAAAAACATGCGCATCTTTATAAAGATGTGCATGTTTTTACTGATCATAGATCTCAAAAACATGTGCATGTTTGTGAAGATCTGCGTTCTTTTGGGGATGTGCATATTACTAAAAATGCATACTAAATGTAATTTTCCCCACTCCTATCCTAAAATGGGCTGAAATATAAGTAAGATCTATGAAATAACATATGTATACAAAATAAATTCAGTAATTTTCTATTTTCATAAATGAATCGACCGTTTTGATAATAAAAGCTTTCTTTATACGATACGCTTTTAAAATAGTTCAATGTAGTAATGGACTCGATGTTCAACATAGATCGAATGATAGGTATTATGCACATATTTTATATAGAATTTGTTTTTAGAATACTATTGTTTTACAATTCTCTTTTTGGATTTTAGAATTCAGTAAACATAGATTTTAATTCAAACTTAAACTTAATACATGATTTTGCACATATTTTGCACATATCTTGCATATTTTTGATAAGGTTTAGGCTCAAGTTTCGATCACAGTAACAACTCTTAAAACACGATTCAAATTGAAGATATTCTGCAGTTAACACACAGTATACTAGGTGAGGTATTGATTTTGGTCAAAATGATAATGCAGCGATTACCAAGCTAGTGGTATTGTACATAAACCTTCTGTTGAGTGCTTCTGAGTGATTATTTCACTCAAATCACATATTTTGAAGTCTGTTTTTTAATTGCCTTTTCATTGGTGTGTTAAAATAATGTAAAATATTCATATAACAACAATTAAAGACTAATATAGAGTTTTGGTTTCATGTGAAATATTTGACATGAAATTCAGACAAAAATTATAACCACAAATAACCAGTCAAAATATTATTAAAACTTATATTTTATAATATTTAATCATAATATTTAATATTTAGCTAGTATGTATTAATACAAAATAATTCATTGAAATATAGCTGATACATACGTAATTAATTAAATTTAGTATAAATATCTATTTAATTACATATTTTAATTCATATTCTTTATTTATTCATTATATGATTCCTTAAATTATTGGTAAATAGTTCATTTTAGAGAAGTGGATTTAATATATTTGCATCCTATTTTATAATGTATAAAGCATATAATACTTTTTCATTCCATGAATGAATATGTATATCGTCAAATTACCTACATCGTAGATTACATTGTGTTAACAATAAATATTCTAACAATAAATATTCTATTTGTAAAACAGTTAACAACGAACTAATTAGATTTTGCGCACGAATTAATCATTATTGTTATTATTATGTAAAAGAATTTGGCTATAGTGGTTTTTATAATTTGTAAATTCTAGAAGATCTAGACAGTTCCACTAATTTTCTCACAATTTATATATTATAACCTCAATTAATCTATAAACAGTAATTACTGTTACAGTAAATATTATCGAAACTCTTTCATTTAATAACGATTTGACTCAATTTGATTATTATGACTCAAAAGAGTGGTGTGAATATAATATTATAAATATATTAATATAATATCTTAAATAATATCATAGTTATCACAGGACCCTATCCAACGTGTCAATGGGAAGAACGCAGATCTCAAATGGATGCATATATATACTAAGTAATTTAAATTTTTTACTAATGTAATTTATGACTGAAGAACAAAACCATAATTGTACTATTGGAAGGATGCAACAAGAGAATCAAACTATACATTTCTAAGTTATCAAGATTTCAATTGAAAATACTATTTGATCAATATTTGGAAATTTACATTATATTAATAATGACGAAACTAAGAAATATAATCTATAGAATGATATTTTAATAGTTTGGTACTGTGGCCATTTTTGAGTCGATGGTGATCTCCAAAGCGCAGTACGAGCATTTGTCCAAGCTTATGAACAGCATCAAGTGAAACCTTGGTACCAGAAACTGCTGTAGCTATTTAAGCAAAAGTATTTGTGATTTTTAAATATATTTCTATTTTATAAATATACATTCTGTTTAATTCAATAATATCAAATTCAACTTTACTTTCTAAGGACCATTTAATTATAAAATAAGGAAACAACCCCAAAATAATTATCATTTACTCATAGACATATACAGGCTGTTAATAAGCGATTTATTCACGTCTTTCGCTATTGCTTCGTTTTCGCTAACCAACATTTGAATCTGATTGCTCAGTTTTATGTTTTGCTGATAGTTCAGTCCTTAAATATTCTGAAGCTCTTGTTTGTGCGTTTGCTGAAGAGTTTTAATCTCGCTTTCAAAGTAGATTTTTTGTTCTTAGAGAGTTTACTGGCTGTTTTAAAGCTAATTTAACAGCGATGTAATTTATTGCTCGTTATTGTTTACTGTCTGAGATTATTTCAGGTTATTGTTTAGTTTGTGTTATAAATTTTGTAATTTAATGCTGAGTTGGCTGTTTTTGTTGGATTCAAGTTTCAGCACGTTATTCGTTTCGTAGTACAGCTCTGTCATTTGGTTCAGTTGTAACGATAGATTTTCTGTGTTTTGTTGTAGTGAAGTCTTCTGTTTTAGTTCTGCTTTCAGGTTGTTTATTGTTATGTTTTGGGCTTTTACTTGAGTTAGTGCTGTTTATAGTTGTTCTTTGCTCGTTTTTAGGTCCATTTGAATGTTATTAGCTTTTTGTTATTCTTATTTAAGTTCAATATTCGATATTTCGAATTGATTTTATAAGTAATTGAGTTTGTTTTGAATTTGTTGCAAATTGAAAGTGTTGTTTTCGAGTTCTTCTTGCAAACTGTATTTTTCGGTGCTAAATATTTAGATTTGGTTTTTCAATTCGTTATTTTCCGCTTCAAGCGTTTAAAAGTTGTTTATAATCGTTTTGAGTTCCAATTCGTGTTTAGTTTATATTTCAATCATCAATTTACTGTTTTGTTGTTCATTTTCTTTTTATAATTGAATTTGAGAGTTTAGGAATTGAATTTCGTTTTCGTTCAGATCTGTTTTGATTTGATTCAGTTCGATTTGTAGTTGTTCGTTTATTTACATTTAATTGTTCGTTTCAAGAACTTGTTTATTGAGTTATTCATTCAATTATTGAATAGTAATATTTAACTATTGAATCTGACTTAGATATTCGTTGATTTGATTTGTGAACGAATCCTTTATTTGTTGTAAATTACTGAATTGGGCTTAAATATCGGAATTTGCCTTTTAGTTATTTAAAGCTTGCTACTTTAACTGAGTGATCTCTTACACAGATTTTGCGTTTTGAGATTCAGACTTCTTCAATAAAATTTAACTCGAGGTGTATAAGATCTCTGTGAACTCTAACTATGCAGCTAGTTGCGATTGTGAGTTGGAAGTGGATTTAACGTTTTCAGTTGCTGACTGAAGCTGAGATTGAAGCTTTATCACCTAGGACTAACTATCGCTGAAATTCTAAAGAGAACGTGCATTCTAGTCCTTCAACTCCTAGATTTGAGCATTTGCAGCTTCAAACTTAATATTTAACTAATCAACGGTATTCTGCGATTCTGCTTTCTAAAGCTCAAGTTACTCTTTAGTTTCGGTATTTTCAGTGGCTAAAGCATCAAATACAAGCTGTAGTTTGGCTTGTTATTCTTTACATCTGGTATTCTCATCACCTATTTCCTTCAATTGATTCTAGATTTCTTGGCTTTTACTATTATACATTGCTTTCTCATCAGATAATTAGTTTATTTTACTTATTACCTACTGTAAAACCAAAAATTATTGATTAACTCGTTACAATTGGTTCTTTATAAGTAATACTTTTTCGTCATTGAATGTGAACTGCAATTATGCTAAATCTTTCAGAGCTGTTTTAAGGTTTGATATACTATTTTAGTACTATTTCGCTTATATTTGATAATTATTATTATTTTCCTACTATTTTAATGTTACAGCTTCTAAGCTTTATTTCTAAGAAGCATTATCTAACTCTAAGTCGGTGTAATTCATTTATAAGACCTTTAATTCTTTCTTTAACAAGATATTTTACTTTAATTATTCGTCTAATTCAACTTCAATCAATTTGTTATTCTTTTGGAAATGTTCTAATGCTTGTTTTGTTGTTTGAAGTTCATCTTCTTTTTGTTATAATTACAGCGAGGAATACACAGTGTCAATTGTTTACAGTTATTGTTACGAAAATTGTTATTTTACTGCGATTAATTATTGCGTCCTTTTTTATACCTCATCTTACATATTTAATACTTGTTCGTTCAGTAGATTTATTGTCTTTTGCAGTTCTTTATGTTTATTTTGCGCATTGGTATTTAATTCTGTTAATTGAGTGATTTATTCTTTGAGATTTTTGTTTTCATCGGTGAGGTCATCGTGTTGGTTATCTTCCAGACAAGCAATTTTTTATTTGAGTGTGATGATTTCAACTTGTGTTTGAACTAATTGTTGTAGTTGAATTTCGAGTTATTTTTCTAGTTCTGTGTATTATTTTTTGAGTTGGCCGTGTGATTGACTGGAAAGTGCGATTTCGGTTTATTATTCTTATATTTGTTTATTTTACTCTTCATTTTTACCTTTAAGTGTTTCAATCATATTTTGTGCTTCATTTTCTTTAATCAAGATTTATTCTTTCATCTCTTTTATTTCTTATTATTCTTTTTCTTGTTACAAACAAATTTTATTGAGTTAACTTTCTAGATTTGAAATGATAGTTTCGGATAACTTATTTGATTCGGTTTTTTCTTGAACGAGCTTTGAGAGTTCGCAAAGTTGTTCATTTCTCATTTGGAGTTCTTCGGTCAGTTTCTGTATTCTTGTTTATTTTTCATCTTGAGTATTTGTTTGTGATTCTTTCAAATCGTTTATTTGGTTATTCAATTCATTTATTTATAATTCAAGATTTTGCATTTGAGTTCGAGATTCGGAGTGGAATTCTAAATAGCCGATTTGAGATAAATATAACGGTTTTGATTCTTTTATTGTTGAGTTTAAATTATTTTATAAGATCAATTGGTCTTTTAATTGTTGAATTGTACTAATATGATCAGATAATTGGTACTTCAAGGATTGAATCTCATTTAAGTTTATTTGAAGCTTGTTTCTGAGATCATGCAGCTGGGTTTCACTTTCTTGTGATTTATTTTGTTATTCTAATTTCAAAATATCTATTTCTGCTTATAATTATAATTTTAAATTTTCTGATTCATTTGTTATGAGACTCGCTTTTTAAGTGAGTTAAAGTATTTCTTAATTATACTTTAGTTAATTGGCTTCATGTATTGTTATTTATTCATTTAAATGGCTATTTATTATAATTTACTCGTCCAGTTTAATGTTTAAAGATTAATCAAATTTAGGTTAGCTTAACTCTTCCTGTTTGCTCTATAATTCTATTTTTAGGATATTATTCTCTTGCTAAAATTGTTCGATAGTGGTTTATAACGAGTTTTCGGTTTAATTCATTTTATTTATTACAATTTAACTCTGATCAAGGTCAAAATTGAGTTTCTATATTAGATTTTTGTTTTCGTGCAGTCCAGATTGCTGATGTTAAATCAATACAGCCATTTCGTCAGTTTAGCCACTTAAAAGTGTGATTCCTTCCTCGTATTCCAGCAAATGCTTCTACAGCTCAGTGATTTCGCGTTTAAGCTGTGTATTAGTATCAACTTATCTATTAAGTTTTATTTGTGTAATTTTAAGTTGGTCTTGGCTTTCTGATTCAGATTTTGTGCTTTTTGTGTTTAGTGCATCGATTATTTGTTGTTGATCAGTTAGTTGTCCAGTTAGTTCATATATTTTGTCAGTTTATTCTTTGAATAGTTGTATGTTTTATTTCATTTGTGTTTGGTATATTTTATTTTCGCTTTGGATCATTTTGCTTTTTTCATTTTCGGTTTGGAAGATGCTTACGTATTGTTTCATTTATTCTTGGTACAGTAAAATCTCTGCTTATAGTTTTTGTGCGATTTCGCCTCCTTTTGATTAGATTTGCTATTTCAATTTGCTATTTTCCTCTTCAGCTTGAAGAAAGTTGTTTTCGAAGCTGATTGCTCTCTTTTCCGTTTATTTTTGCAACTGTTAAAATGTTTGCGATTCCGTTTACAGATTTTTAATAACCGTTTCATTATTATTAATAGTTTGCTTAAGTGCATTTTGTGAATCCAAAAACTGTTACTGAGTGGAGCGGAATTCGTCCTTTTATTAACTGTAGCACGCGGCCGTTTCGTATAACTAGCTCAGGGCCAAGTTTAATTCATATTGTTATTCGGATTATGTCATTAGGAGTGGAATACTAACACGATTAAACAAAAGTTTATTTATAACCGTAATATCTATAATTAAGAATACACACCAATTTTGAGATGACTAACACAAATGATGAATAAATACTGATTAAGTATAAAAATTAAATAAAATAGAACTAACTTGCAATTAAAGACGATAATGACATTATTTGTTTAAATTTTGTGAATTAAACCTAAACTAAAATTCTGAAACTATATAGGTGCTGTAATATTAATACATTAATATTTTTAGAACACATTAATGAATTAACAATACAATCTTCAAAAATAAATAAAATAACATAATTTTAAGCACCTAAACTATAAAAATTGGACTTAAGTTGTAATAATTTGACTTAAGTAAACGCTTTGCACTCTTTGTTAACAATAACTTCACTTGATTTAAGCTATAATTAGTTAATGAATATAGAAGTAATTAATAGTTTGGTTAATTTGTAAGAACTAATATTATCAGGTAATGATTAATTGAATATATCTCCTCTTTTCAGTATGAAGCAACTTATAAAACTTTAATTAAACAGTATTGGATTACGCGATTTAGATTAACTGAAACAACTAAGTGGTTTATAAGAATTATATCTTTCTTTAAATCGTGGGTTGGATTTATCTTCAATCCAATATCTAATCAATTTAAAAATATTAGATTTAAGTAATAACTAATTAGAAAACATTTCAGATTTATAAAATTTAATTCATCTCGTAGAGTTAGATCTCTCTGTTAATTAACTTAATAACGTTAATGATCTAAAAAATATGAAATTATTATGTAAACTAAATTTAAGCTGTAATAATATTATTTAAATATCATCATTATTAAATTTAGAAACACTTAAGTCACTTAATTTATCTTAAAATTTTTGTATCGATCTTTAACCAATTTCATAAATGATTTGGTTGAATGATTTATAAATAAGAAGCAATAATCTTTTAAATAGTACTTTATTATTACCTTTAATAAACCTATAGAAACTGGATATATCTGAAAATGAGGAAATACATGAGATATAATATTTAGACAAATTAACGAATTTAGTTGAATTGAATTTAAGTTAAACAAATCTTCAGTAGAAAGATATATCTTCTTTAAGCTAATTGACTAATCTCAAGAAATTATATTTAAATTTTAATTAATTATCTGATGTTTCAGCTCTTTCCGCTCTAACAAGCATGCAGGAACTAAATTTAACATACAACACGCTTTAAAATCTCAACGATATATAGAACATGATGAATCTTTAAATATTAGTTTTGCTAGGAAATACTGGAATCAATATTAGTATATTGAAAAATTTCATAAATTTAACCGAGCTGTGTTTGCATGACCTCGGCCTGAAAGAAGTTGATACATTATAATGTTTATATAACATTACTAACCTGACTCTAACTTAGAACGAGTTGATTGAAGTGTGTGCATTGCACAATATGCATAAACTAAATATTCTTGATGTGCGTTTTAATAGAATATATAGTTTTGTCCCAATATTGCATCGAATATTTTAATATTTTCGCGTTGAAGACCAATCTGAGTAAACAAATGAAGATATAATAAAGTCAAAATAGGTGCACAAAATCTACAAGCTAAATAATATTCTTTATAGGTGTGGGAAAATAAAGAAAATAGATCATTTAATTGCTTGTTTTAAAAAATCTGTTTTAAAATAATTAAAATAATTAAATTTACAGCAAAACGATTTATAGAATAAAACGGTTTTTCTTTTCAAGTCAATTGACGTTTAGAGTTTTCAGTGAATTAGTTTTCGTTTTTTGTATGTTTTTTGTATGAACTACGTTTTATAAAACAAAAAATTTAATTTTGTTAACTGTGAACGATTAATTGTTTTTAAATTTCTCTACAAATAGAGAAACTAATTAATAATCATAAGTTTAGTGAGGATAGTGGCATGAACTTATCGAATTATATAGTTGTAGTACAAATGAAATAATGAGTTAAAGTAGTACTATATATGATACTATAGTATGATACTATAGATTTATAAAATATTGAAAATCAAATTTCACTTATTTGTTAAATATATTTCCGCAGCTTCCTACAGCAAACTAAATATTGACTAAATATTAACATTATTCAATACTTTGAAACTCGCTTTGATTTGAGTTTATATACAACATTATAAGCAATTATTCAATTATACTGTTATGCAGTAAATATATTATTTAACATTATATTGAGAATAATAGTCTAGACCAGAATGAAACTTCCAACGATTTTAGAGAGTTATGGGTACTGGTTAACATGAAATTACTTAATATTCTAAGTTTATAATACATTATTTGAGTGAACTCGTTCTAATTTGGATTGTCAAAGAAGAATAAGTAACTGTTATTTTTTGGTGAAATTGCACTTTTGCTTCGTTAAGAGCTTTTCTGCGCTGGCAAGAGCTAGTATATATTTCACATATCTCCAATGATCGATTTTCTACAGAGATTTCATTATTTTAAAGAGTTTTGCAGCGGTATTAGATGTGAGATTTCATTATTTACACGACTGAAACCAATTATATCTTTAATTATATTAATATTTAAATACGATATAGTACTATATCACTGTAAAATAGATGTTAGAGCATCCAGACTATGGTTAACAACAAACAAACATTGAAGTGATGGTTTAACAATATAACATTTAAACTAACGTAGTTAATAATTTGAATAATAATCACAATGTTCCTTTCTGAAGTAGTTCTGTTATCTTGCAGCACAGCTTTGCAGTTTGGTCATTATCGATTAGTGTCTGCAAATGTTCGAACTCGTGTTGCTAAAATGACTACTCTTAAAACTCTGCGAAGCCACGGGTATTTATTTAATCAATCCAAACGTGTTTGTTTTGATTGTAAAGTATATAAACTTATCTTATTGTTTTTAGCATTTTAACGTTGAACTTGAACTGCAAACAATCTTACATGACCATTTTTGAATTGATTATTACTTCTACAAATATTTAATCATAATACATTCGTTTCATGGCGTCAAAAGATTTTGAAACGTTGTTGTTCAACAAGTCTCGAATAGTCATAGCTGCCAAATCAAGCGGGGTTAATGCATCGAGGTTCACTTCGATTCTTCGGATCTTACTGTTATAATATGACTTGCATTATTAATGGGTACGTCCATTAATATTTTCGGCTATTGCTTTCCAGTTGATCACATTTCCTTTGTAAGACCTTGTTAAATGGATCATTTTGTTTGTTTCATCTTCGCTCCACTTTCCGTACTGTCTAGATTACATTAGAAGTGGACAAATTACTAATTTCGCTAGAGTGTATTATCGCGATTAACTATATACCAAAATACATTTCATGACTCTGTTTTTAAATCCACAGATCATTTTTGTAATTTGATTTAAATTTGTGTATTCATTTACAGCAAAATTGACTGACGCACTGTATTCTAACTCGCAGTTATATTATTTGACGTATTTGACGTATTCGAGTTTTTGTTTTGTTTATTATATAATAAAATACTATAATTACCGAAAGTTATAAGTGACACAAAAATACATTTGACTCTATTTTCAAATCTACAGATCATTTATATAAATTGTAATTCGATTATCTTTTAACAATATTAACTATACATTCAATAATTATACCTTATATAAAAACGTCTTTAACAAGATGTATTATTGTTATGTGATTTTATGCAATACTTTGAAACTCGCTTTGATTTGAGTTTATATACAACATTATAAGCAATTATTCAATTATACTGTTATGCAGTAAATATATTATTTAACATATATTGAGAATAATAGTCTAGACCAGAATGAAACTTCCAACGATTTTAGAGAGTTATGGGTACTGGTTAACATGAAATTACTTAATATTCTAAGTTTATAATACATTATTTGAGTGAACTCGTTCTGATTTGGATTGTCAAAGAAGAATAAGTAACTGTTATTTTTTGGTGAAATTGCACTTTTGCTTCGTTAAGAGCTTTTCTGCGCTGGCAAGAGCTAGTATATATTTCACATATCTCCAATGATCGATTTTCTACAGATATTTCATTATTTTAAAGAGTTTTGCAGCGGTATTAGATGTGAGATTTCATTATTTACACGACTGAAACCAATTATATCTTTAAATATATTAATATTTAAATACGATATAGTACTATATCACTGTAAAATAGATGTTAGAGCATCAAGACTATGGTTAACAACAAACAAACATTGAAGTGATGGTTTAACAATATAACATTTAAACTAACGTAGTTAATAATTTGAATAATAATCACAATGTTCCTTTCTGAAGTAGTTCTGTTATCTTGCAGCACAGCTTTGCAGTTTGGTCATTATCGATTAGTGTCTGCAAATGTTCGAACTCGTGTTGCTAAAATGACTACTCTTAAAACTCTGCGAAGCCACGGGTATTTATTTAATCAATCCAAACGTGTTTGTTTTGATTGTAAAGTATATAAACTTATCTTATTGTTTTTAGCATTTTAACGTTGAACTTGAACTGCAAACAATCTTACATGACCATTTTTGAATTGATTATTACTTCTACAAATATTTAATCATAATACATTCGTTTCATGGCGTCAAAAGATTTTGAAACGTTGTTGTTCAACAAGTCTCGAATAGTCATAGCTGCCAAATCAAGCGGGGTTAATGCATCGAGGTTCACTTCGATTCTTCGGATCTTACTGTTATAATATGACTTGCATTATTAATGGGTTCGTCCATTAATATTTTCGGCTATTGCTTTCCAGTTGATCACATTTCCTTTGTAAGACCTTGTTAAATGGATCATTTTGTTTGTTTCTTCTTCGCTCCACTTTCCGTACTGTCTAGATTACATTAGAAGTGGACAAATTACTAATTTCGCTAGAGTGTATTATCTTGATTAACTATATACCAAAATACATTTCATGACTCTGTTTTTAAATCCACAGATCATTTTTGTAATTTGATTTAAATTTGTATATTCATTTACAGCAAAATTGACTGACGCACTGTATTCTAACTCGCAGTTATATTATTTGATGTATTTGACGTATTCGAGTTTTTGTTTTGTTTATTATATAATAAAATACTATAATTACCGAAAGTTATAAGTGACACAAAAATACATTTGACTCTATTTTCAAATCTACAGATCATTTATATAAATTGTAATTCGATTATCTTTTAACAATATTAACTATACATTCAATAATTATACCTTATATAAAAACGTCTTTAACAAGATGTATTATTGTTATGTGATTTTATGCAATACTTTGAAACTCGCTTTGATTTGAGTTTATATACAACATTATAAGCAATTATTCAATTATACTGTTATGCAGTAAATATATTATTTAACATTATATTGAGAATAATAGTCTAGACCAGAATGAAACTTCCAACGATTTTAGAGAGTTATGGGTACTGGTTAACATGAAATTACTTAATATTCTAAGTTTATAATACATTATTTGAGTGAACTCGTTCTAATTTGGATTGTCAAAGAAGAATAAGTAACTGTTATTTTTTGGTGAAATTGCACTTTTGCTTCGTTAAGAGCTTTTCTGCGCTGGCAAGAGCTAGTATATATTTCACATATCTCCAATGATCGATTTTCTACAGAGATTTCATTATTTTAAAGAGTTTTGCAGCGGTATTAGATGTGAGATTTCATTATTTACACGACTGAAACCAATTATATCTTTAATTATATTAATATTTAAATACGATATAGTACTATATCACTGTAAAATAGATGTTAGAGCATCCAGACTATGGTTAACAACAAACAAACATTGAAGTGATGGTTTAACAATATAACATTTAAACTAACGTAGTTAATAATTTGAATAATAATCACAATGTTCCTTTCTGAAGTAGTTCTGTTATCTTGCAGCACAGCTTTGCAGTTTGGTCATTATCGATTAGTGTCTGCAAATGTTCGAACTCGTGTTGCTAAAATGACTACTCTTAAAACTCTGCGAAGCCATGGGTATTTATTTAATCAATCCAAACGTGTTTGTTTTGATTGTAAAGTATATAAACTTATCTTATTGTTTTTAGCATTTTAACGTTGAACTTGAACTGCAAACAATCTTACATGACCATTTTTGAATTGATTATTACTTCTACAAATATTTAATCATAATACATTCGTTTCATGGCGTCAAAAGATTTTGAAACGTTGTTGTTCAACAAGTCTCGAATAGTCATAGCTGCCAAATCAAGCGGGGTTAATGCATCGAGGTTCACTTCGATTCTTCGGATCTTACTGTTATAATATGACTTGCATTATTAATGGGTACGTCCATTAATATTTTCGGCTATTGCTTTCCAGTTGATCACATTTCCTTTGTAAGACCTTGTTAAATGGATCATTTTGTTTGTTTCTTCTTCGCTCCACTTTCCGTACTGTCTAGATTACATTAGAAGTGGACAAATTACTAATTTCGCTAGAGTGTATTATCGCGATTAACTATATACCAAAATACATTTCATGACTCTGTTTTTAAATCCACAGATCATTTTTGTAATTTGATTTAAATTTGTATATTCATTTACAGCAAAATTGACTGACGCACTGTATTCTAACTCGCAGTTATATTATTTGATGTATTTGACGTATTCGAGTATTTGTTTTGTTTATTATATAATAAAATACTATAATTACCGAAAGTTATAAGTGACACAAAAATACATTTGACTCTATTTTCAAATCTACAGATCATTTATATAAATTGTAATTCGATTATCTTTTAACAATATTAACTATACATTCAATAATTATACCTTATATAAAAACGTCTTTAACAAGATGTATTATTGTTATGTGATTTTATGCAATACTTTGAAACTCGCTTTGATTTGAGTTTATATACAACATTATAAGCAATTATTCAATTATACTGTTATGCAGTAAATATATTATTTAACATTATATTGAGAATAATAGTCTAGACCAGAATGAAACTTCCAACGATTTTAGAGAGTTATGGGTACTGGTTAACATGAAATTACTTAATATTCTAAGTTTATAATACATTATTTGAGTGAACTCGTTCTAATTTGGATTGTCAAAGAAGAATAAGTAACTGTTATTTTTTGGTGAAATTGCACTTTTGCTTCGTTAAGAGCTTTTCTGCGCTGGCAAGAGCTAGTATATATTTCACATATCTCCAATGATCGATTTTCTACAGAGATTTCATTATTTTAAAGAGTTTTGCAGCGGTATTAGATGTGAGATTTCATTATTTACACGACTGAAACCAATTATATCTTTAATTATATTAATATTTAAATACGATATAGTACTATATCACTGTAAAATAGATGTTAGAGCATCCAGACTATGGTTAACAACAAACAAACATTGAAGTGATGGTTTAACAATATAACATTTAAACTAACGTAGTTAATAATTTGAATAATAATCACAATGTTCCTTTCTGAAGTAGTTCTGTTATCTTGCAGCACAGCTTTGCAGTTTGGTCATTATCGATTAGTGTCTGCAAATGTTCGAACTCGTGTTGCTAAAATGACTACTCTTAAAACTCTGCGAAGCCATGGGTATTTATTTAATCAATCCAAACGTGTTTGTTTGTTTGTTCACCTTAATGAATATATTCTTAATAAGAATAAATATACAGTAGATGTAATATCTTATAACTATCTTATCCACACCCATCATCTCTGAAAATTTAATAACCTAACATTAATGTTATATAAATATTAATAACACAGTAATACCACGATAAAGTATAAAACAATACTATCATTTCTGAATTGATATAATTTGATGACATCTCAAATAATTAACACTGAAAATATAGAGTCCTTTATGTATAGGAGTAAAGAACGCGTTAAAATGAATATATCATTTTTAAATGTTTCTTGTGATTGAAGTAATTGATTATTGAGTGGATGTTTTTGAGATGTACCAAAAGAGTCGATAAATAAAGAGCCGATATATGGTAAAATCTCGCTAAAAGACTCTTGGATACACTCGCGTATATACTCTGGAAAAGTAGAAAGTCAATACATGATTATGTACTTCTATTAGATATTTTGAGATTTCTCACATAAAGACCTAACTTAATCTCTTTATTTCGCTTTAACATGAAGAATTAACATGAATAAATTTTATAATATTAGATTTTACACATATTTTATAGACCCAAGTTGATCACGTATTGACTCTTTATTGACTCTTTATTGACTCTTGAGACAGGATATCTCGCATATAAACTTTAGAAATTGAAAGCTTATACGTGATTTTGCCTGGCTCTATATGCGAGTGTATTCTTGTAGTGTAGTCTTTTAGTGAGATTTTACCGTATATCACTTAGACTTTGAAGGTTACCTGATATTTAAATAACTTTCGTTATTTAATTTTTAATTATTTTGTGTAAAAGTTATAAATACTCCGCTTCAAACTATGACCACTGTTTAAAACATTTATACAAAGTATGCGAGTGTAATTCCAGGTAAGTATCATTTTAGTAATTTACTGGATTATGTATCAATGCAGCTCTTTTAGAGGAAGTACAGCGAGGATTACTCGGACAATTTGGCTTTAACTTATTATTTGGAGAATACGCTTTAGTCTCCGACATTATAGTTGTTTTTGCCTCAGTTGGACCATGTTTAGATTGGTTTACAGCTCCAGCCCGCATTTCCGGAGGAGTGCAAGTCCTTTATGTGCAAGTCGTGCAACAATCTCATGACTCAGTGCGTGGTCTCTGATTGCGGGTGTCATTTCTGCCTCACCTGCGCGTACCACTCCGAGAACTGTCCCATTTGCAACCGCTCCATTCACATCCTGTAATAAAGTCCACTTTAAAATACGGTGTAAAAGTAGCAGTTTAAATGCCCTTATTCAAGCTGTAACATTGAGGGCAGTTATTAGTAAATGCTCGAGCACTCACTCACTTGTTAGTTCGCCCAGCACGAGCTTGAAACGAATTAATACCTCTTGTATTCACTTTTCAGTTACAAAACGGATCAGTTAACTCACTTACAAAAATTCGTGAACGAGTTCACAACGAACAAACCATGGGAGCTCCCAAGTTTCGCACCCGAGGACATGCCCTCAATTCAACCGCCCGAAATGTCCCCCACGAATAATTTTGGTTCTGAAGAGTAAAAGAGAGTGATGGGAGAGAATGTGAGAATGGCCGAACAAATAAATGAGCTTTAAGAAATGAATAAGCATTAATAGAACGTAAGTACAATAGACAGAAGTACAATAAACTCAAGGTGTAGAATGATTAGTTGCTCAAGAGCTATAAGCAACTGTAGGACGATCTGGCCGAGAATAAAATACAATTAATAGCCTCGGAATCGCAAATAGTAAAACTGAAGTAGAACGAAGCACAATATGTGAAATAAATCGAAGAAACGCTGCAACTCAAAATACAACTCGAAAACGAGCTCATAACTAATTAAAAACAATAAGTGCAATAACTTGAGCAAAACAAAAACGATCTAACCAGCAAAGACGAAACGAGCACACAGCTCCTCAAATCCCAGTAAACAATCGACTCATTAACCAACCAGCTCAAAGAAGCAAACACTCAAATTCAATAACTTAAAGAGAACACTCAGATAAATAAACTAGATAACGCGAGCAAAGTTACAAATGACACTCCAAACATAAACACCCAAAATTTACAGGAAGAAATTATGAACCTTTAAAACCAACTCACTATGTAGTAAAACTTGATCTTTGAGCTGGAAAAACAGCTTAAAACAAACGGACCTGATAAAATTGAGCAGCTCAACCTGGAACTACTCGCTCTTAGAAATTACAAGAGAAACGATTTGAACTTGGGTGAGCAGGTTGACGAACTTAAAGTGTAGGTTAACGCCTTAAAACTGAGCCTTGAGCAGTAAAAGCAACTCACTGTTGCCAAATCCCGCGAAATACTCGATATAAAGTCGATCTACAGCTCACAGGCGACATAAAGTACCTCTGGTGTGTGCCCAATGGACCAAATTCACTTAGATCAGATTTATGCGCTTAAATAAACGATCGCAAACTAAAGACACGACATGCAACAGCTAAACATCACCATTACAATGCTCGAAGAGCAAATTAAGCAACAGGACAACAAACTACAACTTTCATCTGCCAAACTGCAAAAAGCACTCGCAGAACAAATAAAAGAAGCCGAACTCAGAAGAAAAACATTAAATTAAAACACTGAACTGAAAGAAAAACTGCAAAAAATGGTCAGACTGGACGCAGAATTCGGAGTTTATAGTCCAAGGTCCAGAAAGTGAGTCATTACTGATTATATTAATTTAATATCATATATTCATATTTACTGACATTGTTTTTTGGAGTGATGTGATGTGGATATATTTAAAATCTTATATTTTTTATTATTGTACTTTATAGAGTAATGTAATAGAAAAAATGATTTAATTACCAACTTCACTCAATATTTTACCATTTTGAGCTACATGAGCTTTGATTATCTCATGTATAAGGTAGTTTTACATGAAGGAACTCATATAAGCACGTGACAAATTACGTAAGTGACCCATTTTTGACCATAAATCATTCAAATTCGACATTATCAAAAGATACATTTTTGCTTATAAGAGCTCTTATAAGCAAATAAGCACTTCCCTATAAGTATGTAGTTCAGTCAACACATACACATAATAACATTATCTCTTAACATTCACTCACCTCACACCAGGTCCGCTCTGTCAACGCCTTCAACCCGCTCGAACGCGACCCCAAGGTCCTCGTCGAACTCAATTCCTTCAATTTTGGCGCTTTGGTCCCCCTGAACGTAATTTAGAGCCCTGTCCACATTCCCGAACATTCTTATTTTCTGAGGGGCTTTTATCTCTTTTGTTGAAAATAGTTCCTCGTTTTCCTCCGTTTTCTCCTCAACGTTCACCCCGAATTGGGGTGATTTAGCCGCGTTTTTTACATTCTCAACCAATAAGTTGAATAAATCGCTGTTTTGAAGGGTGAACGCGTGAAAAGCAACCGTGAAATTCTGAGTTGAGCCGTCGGGAGGGGTAACTTATAAGATTACACAGGGAACGTTGTTCAGCACGTGCTCGGTTAATGAATCAATATCAAGGTATGGAACTAGCACATTTAAAGTGTCGCAGAACCAGAGCACGCGGTAGGTGGTTAGTTACAAGGTGCCAGCAAGGGGTGTGGGAGACAAGGGGGAGATCATCTGCACATCCTTGAGCGATTTCTCGATGAACTCCTGCGGAAGGAGGTAATTCTACATCACTTAACGCGTTTTGGTCACACGGTACGCACGAGACGTATCGTACGCGCGATACATGGTCTAAATTATATCAAACACCTGCCTCGACCCACGCGGAAGAAACTCAAATCGATACTTTTATGACTTGCAAGAGCACACTAACACTAATGTGCGATCTTGCTACACAATACTGGACTTCTAAGTCTAATCTATGTTACCCACCAAAATCTTCTACACACCAGCATAACCCACTGATATGTTCTACATCGGATTCGAATCCAACACGTAAATCACGCGCAAATTTGTTATCGTTAACGTACCCTAGGACGCCTATGCAGTATAAACTTTAGATTGGAGCATATCCACCACATTCCTGGTAGTATACTGTGCTTTTTCGCCAATAGCAAACTTTAAATAACCTGGCTCTTGATCAAATAATATTTATTTGTCTGGATAGTTGGTTGCAAATGTAACTTTAGCTGACATTGATGTGGATGAAAATAATTTTTTATTTAGCTATAATTAATAAATTATAATTTAATTCCACTCAATCAATGAAAGTAACACTTCTAAACAAAATCCTTCGTGTCACATTATCAGCACTATATTTATTGCCAGTTATATTTTATTTAATTTGTGCCAATTTAAGCGCCTCATAGAACAATTTTAATTTAGAAATATTCAATAAAATTACGATTTAGGAATAAGCGGTTGTTTAAACATCACTCTTTCCACTTGTTTAACCTAGCAGTGTTAATTTCTCATGGTACGAATACGGATATTCTTGCGATATTTTGGAATACACAGCAACAAATATTACTTCCTACATAATTTCTAATAAAGCATATGTTCTGCCACCTAATAATTATACAATAACTAAATTTAAAGCTGGTCGTGATACAGAATTATCATTTTCAAAAACAGATATAGCATAATCAAATGATTTCGTATTTACACAAGATAATAATATAAATTGTGTTTCATTCTGTACTTTTACCAAATTAACCTATGATGATTTATACCTTTCATATAACATGTATAACACTAGTAAATGTACTAAAATAACTGATTTAACAGATTTTGCATCTATTGTTAAAAGATAATATTTAATATTGATGGAACATCAACCCAATATTGGGGATCCATTCCTTCTAGGTATATATGCTAAAACTAACATTAAATAATCGAAAATGAAAGTTAATGCGTTCTTTTTTCTATTTATTATATCTTGCTGTTATGTTGCGCTTAGTCTGTATTTAGTGAAATGTTTACAAAAGTGTAGGGTAGAGGTTATTAGAGAGAAATCCAAAGATGAAACTAATGAAGTAGAAATCTAATTAATGTGAGTGAGCCGATATATAATGTATATATATAATGACTCACTTAACTGTAACCTTATCATCAGTACTAAGGCTCAATTCAAGAATGTTAAATCACACACAGTAAATACATTAAAGCTGTTACATAAATGAGGAAGCAGAATCACTTAGATTGGAAACAAAGATGAAAGCCATTTTAATAAACTGGAATATTATCAACCACAAGAATCATTAAAGTATATTATTTTTACTTAGCTATTGTAAAATAACTAATATAACTAATAAAATAACTAATATATAATTATTAATTGCGTTTAGATGTATTGTTGGATTGTTGCTGTTGAGTGAGTCATGTTATTTTTCATTCCATCTTCATCTCATAAATCATATATATGTGATATTTAATTAATAACATTAATGATAATGGATTTATATATGTAATTATTAATTGTGTTATAACTTAATAATGACCCTGGACATAAAATTGTATGTTGAGTTATTTTCCCATTTATTTAATATTTGGAATAGTGTAGATGTTTTTTCATGCTTTTAATGAGGGATAATTTCAATACTAGTAGGATATTGTTTGGTTTTTTTTTGTTTTTGTGTTTTTGTGTTTTTTTTTTTGTGTTTGTTTTGGTGGTTTGTGTTTTTGGTTTGTTTTTTTTTTGTGTTTTGAATGAATATTTTTAGGTGTATTATGATTTTCCTTTGATTATTATGTTATTGTTTATTTTTTAATTATTGGTGATATTTTGAAGCTTATTTTTGTGACTATATATATTTTATTTTATAGTGCAGTGCTTACTATTATTCTGATTCTAGAATTTTTTGATTTAGAGTGTAGATCAAATTGAAAAGAATATTTGTTATCTTGTGTTTAATGTATTTATTACTTAATTATTTTATAAGTGCGAATTCTAAAAGTTTGTAATGTTTTATAAGATTGATTGGTTTAGTTATTTCTCTTTTTAGAGTAAGTAGGATTCGTAGTGTTGAGTTATATTAATTTCATTTTTGTGTGGTGTTTTTTGTAAAGTGAAAATATAGGGCATATTATCTGTTTTTTGTTGGTTTTTCAGTTAATAATGCTATTGGAATTGATTTGTATTATAAGTCGAATGTTTATACAAAGAGATTTTACTTTATCATGTGTTTTGTGGGTTTTTTTTTGTTTGGTGGGTTTTTTTGTTTTTTGTTTTTGTTTATTTAAGTATTCTTTTTAGTTTAATCGTTTTAAAATGAGTTGTGTTATATACTAAAATATATATGTTTTAATGATGACAATGGGGTGGTAATTTTGATACTTAATAGTTGGAAGAGCGGAGATTCGGGGTTTAATTAGGGTTTTGGGATGTGAATGAATATTTTTCTTGCTCTCGATTAAATAAGGTGATCAGATTAAAAGGATGACCGGTATAGACGAAACTTTCATTTATTATAGTGTTATAATATTTTCAAAATTGCGCCAATTGTATAAGTTAAATATGTTCATTATAGAAAAAATTAATATATATATAGTATTATTACCACTTCATACATGACTGTGCAACTTGGCCTAGATCCACGTTTAGATTTTATTGATAAAACACCAGGACCAGGAGCCTATGATGTTACAAGTGCTGATAAGTATAAAGAATCACCAATACGTTAATATACATTTTCTATAAGACCAAAAACAGGCGTTAAATTAGAAGGGCCCGGACCAAATCACTATGCGCCAGTTATTCAACAAGAAAATATCAAATAATCTCTTGGTTATCCGTATAGAAAATTCAAAAATGCCACTAATCCTGGTCCAGCTGATTATGCGCCTGTTTGTAAGGCCCAATCAAATATAAAACATACATTCGCAGCAAGAACCAAATTGTTTAGTGGAGCTAATATTGGACCTGGTCCAGCAGCATTTGACGTAAATATAAATTTAAGTGCACAAAAAACAATATCTGACATTAATCTAAAAATGGAAAGCCCTAGAAAGTCTATATTCTTAAATAACATTGTGGCCCCTGCTCCAAATGCATACACTATTATAACTAAAGCTAAATCTGCTGGCTACAGTTTCAGACCAAGAACAAAAGATGTCTTTAAGAACAATAATCCAGGTCCAGGTGCATATGATCAGATCCTTAAAGAAAAGCCGAAAGGTTTTACTATGAGTTCCAGAGTTAAAAGAGGTTGGGTGAAATATTGATCTTCTTATAATTTTAAAGTTTCAGTGCTGTATGCTCATGAATTATATAACTAATTGTTCATATAATTATATAATATGCAATACTTTTATAATTTTTGCATCGTATTTTCACTTCAATGAAATCTAAAGAAAACAAATTAGACAAAATAATGCAGTTATCTCAGTTAAAACTTAAAATTGACGCGAATTTATACGATACTCAGAAAATGTACGACGAATAGGAATAATAAATTGACGAATTATGCGATATGATCAACAGTTTCAATAAAACGACTCCTCAAGAGTAAGTAAAAGTTGATAGTTCCGCATAGCAATCAGCTTAATAAAACAAAGTAACTCCGACTGTTCCGCAATTGGCTTAAAAGTAGCTTGATCACATGTACGCAACTCCAAAAGCAAATAAATCAGTTGTTAATCAGTCTCCTCGTGAATTAAATGTGCAAGATCTATCTTTGAATGCCTAACTTTCAATTCTGAATGAGATAAATCAGAATTAGAAGCGTTTAAATCCTGCTTCGATAGTTAAACCGCATTAAGTACTCCTACAGGACGTTTTGGACCACTACAGCGCTCCGAAAGCTCCTGAAGTTGTAGCCGAAACTGTAAATAATGTAAGCGTGAGTGTGTAAACGGAGAGTTATTCGGCCTTGGTCCTCCTTCAGCAGCAGAACGCTCAGCTAAAATAGGAACTGTAACGCGTAAACGCTCAGCACGCGCTTGAAATTAACGCGAAAGACGCTGAGCTATTGGAAGCAAATTAACTTTTATCGGTGCTCGAAGACCAAATTATGTCTCTCAAGTAGAGTGTGGACGACTTCCAGTTTTAGTAAAAGATGAGCATATCTAGTATTCAGCTAGATGAAGAGAATGTAGAATTAAATTTGGTGCTTGAGTTTCTGGGCGAGTCTTGGACGTGTCTGCGCCCAATTGACGAGGGGTTATAAGCTGCTTATGAAGCTGCTGTATACGACCTGAAATAAATCACACATTCCGTGTCGAAGCAGCTTTACAACAAAATTCGCCTGCTGAACGCGTGCTTGTAGGATATGGACCCATAATTGTTCAGGCACTAAATTCTATTCGAATTGGATGTTCTTGGACAGGCAGCACGCCACTCTGAATCACTGCAATTAAACGCAGATTTGAACGTTCAGTATAACGCCCTTTCCAATAGAGTCGAAATTATCGAATCACAGAAAACAGATTCTGAAAAGAACAACCAATTACTGATTAAAGAGCTGAATCGTCAAAAATATCTCCTTCTCAACTGTCAAAACGAAAACTCCGTTCTCTTCAACCGCTTAAAAGATATTCAAAGTCAAAATGAAGATCTTATGGAATCAATCAACAGCCCAAGTATTGAGAAGCAAAGCGTAAGAAATCTACAAAAATCAATCGTTTCCTCAAAACTGCAAATGGTCAGACAAGAAATTCAAAAACAGAGAGAAATGAAAGCAGCTGAAGAGTGATTGGAATATTGATAATATGTACACATTTTTAAATTAATAAAGAATTCAGACAACAACTTCACTCACTAGCCTTACCATATTCTCTCTTACATTTCATTCCTGGCTTCTTTTGGATCAAACAGACGAAGAAACCCTGTACATTATGGATGTGTGGGTAGAATCTTCTGGCCTTGTCGATTCCGTGAACAAATTAAGTTCCCTTGAAATTCTTGAAACCTGGCTTACCGATGTCAAGTCCCATATCAACAATTTGGCAGTCACCTCTTTCTCTGATAACGTAGTCAACAACGGCTTCGTTTTCGGCCACTGAGACAGAACAGGTGGAGTAACAAACGAGTCTTGGAGCTTTTGGATCAGCGTTCAAGATATCAAGTGCCTTCCAGAGCAAACGTCTTTGAATTTCTTGCATTCTTCTGAGATCGTTGTTATCTCTGGAGGTTTTAACACGTTGATCTTTGGATATAACACCCAGACCTGTGCATGGAGCGTCCAGCAGGATTCTATCAAAGTTGTTGAATGGAATATCCTGACCGTCATAGTTCACAACAATGGCGTTGGTGCAACCCATTCTGGACAAGTTAGATTGCAGACCGAGAATACGCTTTTCGGACGCGTCGTTGCAGATGAGGACACCAGAGTTCTTCATGAGTTAACAGATATGTGTTGACTTACCACCTGGAGCGGCAGCCATATCCAAGATTTTTTCATTTTCCTTTGGCTTGAGAGCTAAAACTGGGAGAAGGGAAGCGGCGTCTTATGGCATGTAGTAACCTCTGAGATATTCTGGGGTAGCACCAATTGGTACTTGGGATTTGAATACAGTAAGGGCTTCGTGGCACCATGAAATTGGTTCTAATTCAACACCCTTTGGTACTAATAAGGCAGCTAATTCCTTTCGCTTGAGTCTAAGAGTGTTTACTCTGATTGTCACTGGTCTTGGCTATTCGCAGCTTTACACGAATTAAACAAATTCTTCGGGACCGAACAAACCTAATAGGATCTCAGCTGTTTCTGGAGCATAGCCGTATAATTCACATACGTCGTGCTTGAGGATTTCGATATAGGAAACTCTGCTTATGTTTTTGTTACGCTGAGCGTTGAAATTTGAAAGAACATACTGAACACGAGCAATTCTTTGTTTCATTTATTCTGGTGTTTCAGCAGTGTCTGTTCTTGGATCGTAAGTGGTTTAATCAGCTTATGGTTCGGCTTAATCTTCTTTTGCCTCTGCTTCATGTTGTTCTTCTTAGTTTTAGAGATTTTGCAACTCATCGAGCTCTTCTGATGAGTCTGATGATAAGTCTAACTGAATCTTTGCAGGAGCTTCATCTACAATTTTGGCTTTAGCAGAACGGGCAAATAATGACATTGATTTACATGAAGAAGTGGTGTGAAAATTAAATAATTTCGCTAATTGTGATAAATGTTATAATTTTAAATTATAAAGTGAATATTATAGAATTAGAATTGTAAATAATATATTCGGCTCACTTAGGTTGTCTGAGGAGGCTATTCAGAGTGACAATCCTAGAAGATGAGGTATGATATTGAGATTAGTTTGAGGTAACGTTATGTGTAACTATGTTTGGATTTGTGGATTGCCATGATTTATGGGATGAAGATGGAATGATTAAATTTCGCTGAAGTCATTATATTTTTACTTGATTAAAGTAAAATACCTGATTTATTTATTGCGTTTAAAAGTATTGTTGGATTAATGCTGTTGAATGAGTCATGTTATTAATACTACTTAATTATTTAATTGTATGATGGAATGATTATATTGAGCAAGTTAGTACTGTATAGTATTAATTATTGAGTACTGATGATACAGTTAAGTGATCTCTATTATAAGTAGCACTTGTTGTTCATCTTATTAAATCAATATTTTTCACATTTATAAGATATTATATAATATCAAATATATACCACTTCTCAAATGTGCGATTTTATTACTATAACACCTGGGCCAGCTGCTTATAGTCCAAATCTGAAGCTCACACAATAATAATCCAGAAAATTTACCATAGCTAGAAAATTTAAGGAAGTTGTTAAACCTACTCTTGCTTCTAATAAATATGATCCATCAGATAAATCAATATAACCTAATATTTGTTTTTCCATTGGTTAAAAAATTAACAATAAACTGAAACCTTCACCTGGACCCTGTGATTATAATATTAACGAAAAGGTAACCAATGGAGAAATTGCGCATATTTATATGCATGGCCGTACTCATCTTATTTCAGCTCAAAACATATCACCTGGTCCAAAATATAATCCAGATATGAGCTTAGTTCGCAGAAGTGCACCGACTTTCAAAATATCTAAGTAAGCTTCACGAAAAATGGTAGTTGACCCCAGTTATGCTAGTCCCACCTAATATAAACCTGATAAGTAGGTAGTTTCTCGTTCTGCACCGAGAATTACAATGAGCTTTAGGTACAAAGGTCTAAAAGTAGATGAAATGCCATCTCCTAATCAGTATAATATTAAATTCATGCATGAAGGTGTCAAACCCATGTCAATGAGTTGGAGGAGGAAGTAATTTTTCTAATGAGCATATTTTATATTATTAATATTAATCAATATTAATAAATAATCATAAATAATCTGTACTCAAAATTCACTTATTCTTCTTTTCTTCATAAAATCGCTTGATTCTAAATTTCATGGTGAAGCCTCCTTATTATATGTTTCCATGAACTGAGTAGCTTTCATGTTTTTCAACCGATTTTTGTGCTTCCTTCAATTTTGTTGCTATGGTCAACCCCCTCTTAGGTTTTAGATCATCTAAATTTGGAATATACGCTCCTGGTCCAGGAGTTTTTGTTTAAAATACGTAATTTGGAAACCTATCGGACTGTTTGAAGCTGAATTTAGCTGATGAGCATCTTTACGTTACCGGTTCGTAGACACCAATTGGTGGTCCTGGTGGTTCTTTTGGAAGATTAGTTCTGAACTTGAACGCAGATTTTTGAGAATTTCTCTGAGGAATAATGGGTTAATAGTCGCCTGGCCCAGGTTAATATCGTTTTTTGATGCTTTTTTCATCAAAAGTTGGGAAAGTAAACCCAGAAGAGCTCAAAGAAGAAATAGTATTGGAATAATCAGCTGGACCTGGAGACGGACGCGGTTTGTACGTATCATATCTTCCAGAAATTGTGGCACTCTATGGAGTTCTTATTTTAGATGGTTTACAAGATTCTGGACGATACTCACCTGGCCCAGGTACATCTAATGGTAAATCCATATTCGCTGAAGTGGTTGTTTGATTTAAATAAATATGCTTTATAACTAAAAAATTATATATTGTATAACAAATTTAACCAATCTCGTACTTGTAACTATTTGCGTTTAAACATATTAAACAGTGAAAAGTTAAACTCTAATACTTACACGGTCTAGTACTTACTGAATACACAGAATAACAAAAAATCACTGAACCATTTTAATGTCCAATTTCATATCCAAATCAAACTCTTCGATTTTCTCGACGCAAACAACTCTTGGATATTTCTTTTATCTATTCATAACAGCTGTTATTGGTGGAATGATATCGCCATACAATTTTCTTTCCAAATCATCAATTTAACCTTTAACTTACAAAAGTTATCGCTTCAATAGGTCTCTAATATGTGAGTTTAAATTATAATCTGTTAATACTTGTGTGTATGTGTTGTATAGGTTTTCTGTCATTTAAAACATTTCATCGATAGAATTATCTTAGAATTTTTCAGGTACTTGAATAAATTATGCGATAGACTAATTCATTTCGTCTCTAAGTTTAACTTGTGATAAGAACGTTTTAAAATCATCGCCTAGTTTAATGTCTGGAATAGATTTTGTAATCATCTCTAAAGTGGAATTATTATAACATGTCGAAATATAATATCTTTAAAAAGATTAACACATCACTTCAAATGCAAGCTTAGCTAGCAATGAATTAGAATGAATTCAAGATACCCACAAGGTAGAAAACCATTAGGTATTAATCTAATTTATTTAATGCAGCTTTATCATCGACTATTGCCGAATTATCTAATTCTGTTTTATCAAATTCTGAGTAGACAATTGAATATTCCGTAAGATAATCTTTATTAACAACGTATTAACCATTGAAAATTGACGGATCAATGGACCTGTAGAAGTTGGTTATAGCGGAATCCTCTTCAAACAAGGAGATGTGCGATTCATTTAAGGGCATACTACCAAATCAGGAGTATGGCGAGGATAAGGAGAGTTTGATTTGTTTTGATCATGTTCCACCTCTTACTTAATTAAAGTATCAAAAGTTGCCTGTTACGTATACTTGTGCGAAGAAGAATTAGTTAAAGTACAACAAGGAGTGCCGTTTGCGTTAGACTTTTCTGGCGCACTAGGGTCCGATTTGGGCTACGTAATTATCGCCAGACTCAACATATTTGGTAACTGGTGGCCGCGATTCCATTTTACGCGTGTTTCATTTTACGAAATCTGCCTTGTTATCTCCACCAAGTTTCAAGTCCGGTGAAAATTTTACGCAGACTTTTGACGCCAAATAGCAGACCACTCATTTACCAGCGATTATTACCACTCCTCCGCTGCGTTAGTATCACGGTCACGTGAATGACATAACTTCGGTGTCAATTAACGAGAATAATTACATAATATCCGGCTCTGTTGATAAAACGGTGCGTATTTGGCATCCGTTAAAGTCTTTCTGTTTGGGTGTGATTAATTTCACTTCTCAGGTGACTTCGGTTGTTTGGGACCCGTTCAACCCTTAAATATTTTTTGCTGCCGATTTCAACTACATTTACAGAATCGATCACTCAAGATAGAAAAAGATACGGGCGAACTCCGCTCCACTCATAGAAATACTCGTGAATGCTCATTTCATCTATTGTCTGTCCAGTTCCGGTTTTGTGTTCGTGAGGGATAAAACTTCTCTTTAACTAATTAGTCAGTTCGCAGTCTGCTCAAAAAGTGGCAAAAACGCTGAACCTCAAGAGATACTATCCGGATTCGTTTCAAATAGTTTGAACGAATTGCTCATTTTAAGTTCTGACTAGAGACTAAGGGTGTATTCGGCGTGGAGTGGCACTTAACTGCAAAAATTTAAGGGATTCAATGTTAAAAACGGAGCACGGGTTCAAATATTCGATTGCGATTTAGAAAAAGTTAAAAGCAACTTCACAGAAGGGTAAATAGTTAGAGACCACGAAACTTTCGCGGTCGTGCCCACATTTGACCAAAAAATACAAATATTCTGTTAATTGTTCGTGTCAAACAGAAAACTTAACAAAGAAGAGATTAAAATAAGCAAGTTCGAACCCATGAACGTCAACGGACCAGTAAACGACCAATTCCAAAGCGTAAAAGTAGACTACAAAATCTCGCAAACAACTGCAATTTCAGTCGTCAGAAATGACGTACTCGGGGAGCGGAACAAAGTTTACTGGGGACTTATCGCAGCAGGAGAAGACGGACAAATTCGGGTTTATGACTACTAGTGATATTGAGATAGTACTTTTTGGAGCGATATACCACATAAAAATATATTTAAATGAGTTATGTTCAGTACTTCAGTATATTGATGTATATTGATTGTTAGAGTATATTGATATAAACTTTTATACTTTTAAAATAATTTTCAAAAAGAACGATGATACAATAAATATTATACAATACTTATGTAGTGAATTGAGATACAAAATAATTATTATTATTTATGAATTTCAACTATTTTTAAAACATAATAAATATAAAATATTAAAAGATACAATAGATTTAGGCTAATTTATTTATAAGACATTTAATTATTACATCGTTATGCATGGTGTGATAATTCTGAATATAGCAACAATCTTAAAGTTAAAAATTGCAAAAAGATTCACACATACATAAATACATAGCGTGTTATCCAAATTTTGATTCCAAACTCCACTCCATCAAATGCTATCTTAAATTTAGATTGTGTCACCAGATGCGATTTTTAGATGCTCTAGCTTGATTGAAGCATATTCTCGCTTTTAAAATTTAGAAGACGGCGAAATATCATTGAAACAAAAAGCAGTTAATGTATATTTGCACATTTTGGAGCGTTCGAATGCAGAATTAGAGCATATATTCTAGCAAATATCGTCCGCGTCATTAAATGCAGAGTAGGTCTTTAATTCCGAGTTTAGGCCACTGATTTTAAAGAATTAGTTAAATTTCGAGCAAACTGAGAGTTTTGGCAGGACGTAATCCTTGCTGAGCAATATTACCGCGATTCAGACGCAGACCCTTGAGGACGATCAGTCCTACTACTATTTCCACTCTCCAACGAATTAATCCGAGATCTCAACTTTATTCTCAAACCCAATTCAATAAAGATTCACAATAACTATTCCACAGCAGTCTTAGCTGTAAAAATTCCTCAATATACTACAAACTGAGTACAGTATGGCCGGTTCCAACGCTGAAATTTGCGTTTTAATCCAAAATTTGAATAATAAGCAGAGAACTCTCCTCTATCAACAAATCTCAGAAAAAATGAACACAACCGTTTAACAAATAAGGTATTTAGTTCAAAAACAGCTCAGAAGGGACCTGTACGAACCGATAACCGAGCAAATTCGGAACCAGATAAAATAATTCGCAATTTAAAACGGCAATTTATCAGTTAAAGATATTTTAGAAGAAATAAGAAAAAGATTCAACGTTTTCCCACCAGACGCAGCCAAAATCGTTCACAGAATCTAGATGAAAGGGTTTTGAGTTGTGAGTTAGATTTGATGAGGAAATGAAGTTTTAGTAAGGAGGTATTTATTGTCATGTTTCATTAATTGAGTTGATTTTTGTAAATTGTATTTTGAAATTATGATGCATTTTTCAAAATATAAACAAATGTAAGCTAATCTTGCGGTTAAAACCATTCCATAAAGACAAATAAAAGTATAAGTTCGGAGATAGTTTCAATCAATATCAATTCAAACGAATCGTTCAAAAAGTTATTTACAACAATACAATTTACGGATGTGAAAAATTATCTTGTATATATGCAGATTAAGCTAGTTTTAACAGCATAGTTGTGAATTGCGGCAATATTGAAGAAATATAAGTGTGTCGTATTTGGAGTGAAAATATGTACTAAAATTACAGACTCACTGTTAATGATGTTTTTAACTTCGTCATTTTTTGACATTTTTGGAACAATGTTATAGATTTTGAATACACTTCATTCATTTCTTCGTTCATTTATAATATGTTTATTTTAAGGTTGGTTAGACGTGTGATAACGCGAGATATTTGGTTAGAGAGGAATGCTGATGTTTTCTTATTGATCATCGTTTAGAAAGGAAAGGAAATCAACCAGAGAAACAGGGTGACCAGTATAGACGTAATTTACGGAGTGTTGTCTTTATTTTTAGGTTAAATAGTTATGAGATGTTATGAGAATAGGTTGAATACATAAATGTACATCTAGATATAATATAGCCATTTGTCATATAATACGTAGAGAATTAGTAATTTGTAAAATTTTTATAAGAATCACAATTTTTCATCATTATTATTAATTTGTGCCTGAATTGAATGTATAATATATGTACAAATATAGAAGAACCCAGTAAGTTCATTTTGAATCTAGGGGGTGTAATTTGTAATATGAGGTTTGTCTATTAATTAGTGAAATGAATTACTGATCTTTTTGGTCTACTGCTCAAGTGAATTGATATCTCTCAAAATATATCGTCTGAATAAAAACATTTTAAACATTCAAATGGCTAAAAACAGAGATGTTGTTAGTTTGACAAATAATATCAATTAATGAATTTACAATTGTTGTATAAATGTGTGATTCCACTTCCAGATGTACAACAAAGAGTATAAGAACTGGACAGAGCTGGAAAGATCTCAACTGGTGGCGGTTGTGGAGCAGTCCAAGCGGAAGTGCGGCCAGGTGGACTGGGACGAGGTGGCCAAGTGCATGCCCAGCCGTAGCAGACAGCAGTGCAAGTCGTACTTCATGAACATCATGAAGAAGGACTGCGACGTGAAAATGGTCAAGTACCACACCTGGACTGAGCAGGAAGTGAACATGCTCATCTGGTGCGCAGAGGCGGAGAGCAAAAACTGGGATGCGATCCAGCAGAACTACTTTCCTGGGCTCACCAAACACCAGCTCTAGGCGAAGCACTCCTATCTGGTGCAACAGCAGCTCAAAGCGAAAGTGAAGACAGACAGCTTCTTGGTAAACGGGTCTGGAGATATGATGCAGTAGACTAGTTCGGCATAGTCGGGGTTGGAAAGATCCGAAGATTTGGTTCTGATTTCGCAGCTGCGAGACATTTTGAACGGCGTGGCGAGCAAGTGAATTTCTGTTATCTATGGCTACATGAATTGAACGCTTTCTATCTCATATATTTATAATATGACACGCGGCCGGTAACTATATTTTTAACTTGCTACTAGAATAAATAGGAATAATAGGAATTCAAAAGTAACTTCAATTTCATGAAGAAGAAACGTCTCAACATCAAAGCGAATAATACACAGCGAAATCATTGAAATGATAAATGGATCACTTGGCATCTAAATGTAATAATAGCAGGTATTCGACTTTCACTCCAACCCAGCCGTTTCGCCAGCAATTAACCCAAGAATTTCTTTGCTGAACAATTCATCCAGTAAATTCTTTTTAAATCGATTTTTACTATGTCATTTTTAACATATTTGCGAGAGTTTGGTAATGGTTCCACACCAACTTCCATAAATCAAATTTTCATTGACTGCATTTTCTCGTAAAGCAGTTAACAGCTATAGTCAAAAATAGGGGAGTACACTTATTTAAATTTATACAACCTACGGCTTATTCAACTTTTTATTTACTTGTAAATAATATTGAAATATCAATTTTTATGGAGAAGTCCAGAAATTCTGAGGGAGCTAAACTGATGCCTGAATTAAAGTAAACAGTTTCGCTAGGACAATATGTAGGTTTAACAGAAAATATAAAATATGCTTCTATCAATACATGATTTGCACATTCTGAGAAAGTCTCATAAGTGGAACAGAAGCTGAACCTGAAAGTTAAGATAAATTGGAACCCCTAAATAACTTAGCAGACCCAATAGACTCAGTCACAGATGAAGAGTTCTTGAAGAAGATACAAAATGTAGCCTTGAAAAAATAACAGATGCAAGAAAATAAAATTAACTATGATAATCTCATACAATACTGAATACTATTAACTGTTCGTCCAATATCACTTCCAGATGATTTAAGCTTCATGCTGAAATTTCATGTTTAGAGAGAATGAAAGACTAGGCTTAGGAACTGAAGCAGCTGTAGATTACGAGCAGGATGAATAAGCTAGAAAATAATAAGTTTCCGGAGATTCCCAAATAACTTTGTTGAAATGACTAATTTTGTAAAATTTATATTATGCTAACAAATAAAAATCACTTGTAAAAATCATTATGAATTTTAGTATATTTTATAAAATGTTAATAAAAAGAATAATAATAGAAACTGAACATATTCTAATAGATCAAAAACATCACACCCACGATTTCCACGCGCTCACCCCGACCAGAGCGGCCGCGAAAACCGCTGTTCCGAGTACGAACCACTGGATGTTCTTCACCGGCTGCACCTGGCTCGCGTCGGTAACCGTTTACACCGGGACCTTAGAGACCCCGATTTGGAGCACGCCGGTGACCGAGCCCGAGATCTCGTCCGTGAATTTCGTTATCTGCGCTCTCGAGAAGCCGTGGTTGAAGCAGTACAGACCGTCGGCGTTCGGGTACTCGGCCTGGGCGGTGATATTCAGGAGGTTGGATGAGTAGAGACCAGAGTCGCCGAAGGAGAGCGTCAGCTATTGATTTGATTTTGAAGTGGAATCGCAAATGCTGGCGAGGCTTACGCAAGCCTGGGAGTCCATGATCTAGGCGGAGGCGCTCTGCACGCAGCTGAGAGATAGCGTGGGCGAAAGCGGGAAGATCTTGGTGATTTTGCCGTCTTTGTAGATGAGCTGCTGCACGTTCAGATAGTAGTGCTGCAGCTCCTGGCCCTTTCCCAGCACGTCCCGGCAGTATTCTTCGTCCAGCGAATATTTGCAATCCTACCACTCCGAAGACGAGTTGAGCGTCTGAGACTCCGAGCGGAAGTCGACCGTGTACACCTGGCCGGCTCTGAAATCCTCGTACTGCTGGAAGATGACCCTGGTGATCATTTCGTCGTAGGCCGCTCCCACAAAAGTATGCATGTCGTTCTTGCAACTCACCATCGCCGGGTTCATCTGATTTGCCAGCAGCAGGGTGCTTCCGTAGATGGTCAGGCTCTGCCCGGAATAGCAGTCGAAGGTTGCCTGGAGGGTGTTCTTGACCTGGTTGGACTGGAATATCACGGAGTAGTTAGATACTCTCGTCAACGTCCCGTCTCGGCTCGGGATCTTTCCCGGAACGAAGTACTGCATTTGGTTGTACCCGAAACTGGAGGTCGCCAGGGTGTTCACCATGTTGTTGCACCACGCCGTGACTTCCGGACTCGGCATCATAACGCATGGGTACGTTCCTTTGGTAAAAAGTTGTGCGAGCGTAACGCTATACTGGGCGGACTCCATCGCGAAATTAGGATACGCGAAGAAATTTACAGTCGCTTTCTTGTCAAGCGGATTGTTCGCGACTAGAGTCGCCAGCGTGTCGAGCGGGTACTTGCAGTTTTTCGGAATGCCCGTAATCTTGAACACGTTCGAGAACAGGCCCGGGGCGATTTGGATGTTCTGGCCGAATTGGAGAGCCGGGTTGTCCACGCACGCCTTCCGGTTGAAGTCGAGCCTTCTCAGGTTGGAGGCGGCTTCGGTTATGGTCTGTTTGGCCTCCTGGAACTCCATGGTGTAGATCGCGGACTTGGCCTTGAAGGCGTCGTCGCAGGTCCCAGCCGCGCACGGAATGCTGATTTCGATCTGTTTCGCGACGTCGTAGGTTTGGAGCGAAGAAAGTTCGTAGGTGTATGTTCCGGTCTGGACCGACAGCTTGAACATGTCTCCGTTCAGCTGTCTGCAGACGTTGAGCTCTCTGGAGTCGTCGTCTCGCGGCCACGCCTTGAACACGAGCTAGCGCGTTTGAACGTCCAGCACAACGGTTGTGTTGGTCTGGAAGCAAAGAAGAGCGTACACCGCTTGAATATATATCATTTTTGGGAAGTGGATACATATTGTGTATTTGAACGTTTATATGAATCAGAATTCTCATTTCGTTTATAAATATCAAATATTAAGTGATTGAAAATTTTAAAATAAATAATTGTATATTTCCTATAATAACTATTAACACTGGGCCGATATACAACTGAGTAAAAAAGAACTAGGTAAATATCATGACTATTTTGATATATCATAGTAAATGTCATTCACTATTCTCTAGTAAATGTTATCATTGTTCTCGAATAGAAATATTTGTACACAATTTTTAAATCTCTTTTAAATTATAAATCATTGAAACGATATGAATGAAATTAATTCTTAAATAAATTTTTACGTTTATATATTGTCTTTAAATTCTTTAAGTTATAACATTAAACGATTTAATAATTGGTAGAGTTTTGACAGTTCGTAATTTTGTTATATATTTAACGGTTAAAAATTTTAACCATCCCTACATTATTGCAAAACCTAGTATATTTTAAAGTATTATATTAAATCAAAAATAACATCTTAAAATACATCATGTTTATTTACAGAGTTTGCATACATTTCTGCAACTCTTTGAAAATAGTATCAATTATTATCTTATAAATAATATAATGTATAAATTACGTAGTGATCTCAACATTCTATATAATTAAGAAAAGAAGACATCACACCGTAAATAACGTCTATACTGGACACCATTTTTCTCTGGTTGATCACATTTCCTTTCTAAACGATCAATAAGAAACCAACAGCAATCCTCTCAAACCAAAGATCAAAGCGAGGATCTCAACATTCTAATTAATTAGAATGATAAATAAATAACATACGTATTCCCCTTGAATTAAATATCTCACTCGTCTAAAATCACACAAGCAATAGTTACTTATTATGTTTTAATCTAGTTCCTCAAGGAATTCCCTTGATTATGTATATATTTCTCGAAATTTAATTATTTAGACCTTATATTATAACAAAATATCTACATGACGTTATATGTTGTTGTAATACATGTAATATTAGATTTTCTTCATTCGTTGACACAATCAATTTTGGATACGGTTTGTAATTTTATTTAATGGTTATTAGTATTATTTAAAGCTCATTTACCATCATTTTACCACTTCAAATCTGACGAGTGATAATTTTGTGCAGGTGGGCGACTAGCCGTATATAAAGTTGGAGTATTTGGTGTCCAAGCCGGAAGCTTTCTAAGAGGCTGTTAATTTCTACTTTTCTCAGCTGCAGAAGTAAATTTTATTCGAGCAAACGCAGCCCGTTCCGAAGTAACTAATAAAACAGGATCGCGCCGGTATATTCACCTGGACTGATCAGCTAAACGTGCGCTTTGCCTTGATTTGTGCAGCCATGGGTATAAAGAAGGTGCAGCCGAAGCAGATTCAGATGTGCCTCAAGATTTACGTGAACAGGGAGTCTATTGGTTCCCATTTGCAAAAATACAGAATAAAACTGATGAAGGCGCACGGGCTGAACACCCCTCAGGAGATCACGAACAGGCACTTCCCAATTGACATCAAACACTCCGTTTTGGACCAAATAAAGAAAATGTGGGACGACCCACGGTTCGATGGACTCAGCGTTCAGGAGATCACTTTACTTCTGGACGAAATGATAGACTGAATTGTAGAATGAAAATGTTATTGGTATTTTTGCTGAAATATTTATTATTATACTACCATTTTCTGATTATGCTGAAGTTTCAAAAATAAATATGTCAACAACGACAACACCGGATCGGGCGGTCTCGGAGTGACCAGCGAGTGCGTTTAAATAATAAAGTTGAATTATTATTAATTCAGAAATATTCAGAATAAATAAAATATATAGATGTGTTCGATTCAACAATATGTAAATTTATATTTTAGCGAAATTTGTGTAAAGTAGACTTTCAAAAGTGTCTAAATAATTCAATCCAATATATTTGATTAATTCTAAAATGATTTTCACTCGTCTCTATCATTATTCTAGTGTGTATATAAAAATATGGCTATTTCAACTTGATTCTCGGTTTGAGGAACTTGATTAAGATAAGCAACTGCTTCATCAAATGTAGAGTTAGTATTTAGAATAAATTTAATAATGTTAGCTACATATCGTCGAATAATTTATTATATAGTTATGCGATTATTATTTTGAGATTTTTAAGATAATTATTTACAATATTGTTCTTTTTATTCTTGGTTAACCATTTTACTATGTGGAGTGGATAGAAATATATTAATGATATTATATATAATTAATTTATTCATAATTACCTCGAATACAGAACCTCGTCATCTCAAAGATAGTTATAAAGATAGCTTCAAGCGCCGAACTAACTGGAGGATAATCAGAGTGACAATCATTGAAGATGAGGTATAATATTGAGATTAGTTTGTGGTAGCGTATTGTGTGTACTACATAACCTCGAATTGAGACACCCTTGTTCGAACACCCAAACAGTTTTCAAAAATAGTCAAGGTGTCTATAAGTGAGAGCAAATCTGGCCCAGTTTGGTATATTTTCTGTGTCAGATTTGGTTTTCCATTTCAGTTACAGACACCTTCGACTCAAAAAAATTTAGACTCAAAAAATATTCTGAAAATTAAATTCATTATTAATTCACTGTATATAACACAACAAATTAACATATTTCCATTGTTTTCAACAAGAACGAAATATGATGATTTCTGAAGAATAAGGATTTGAAAAATTACGTTATAATCTTTAAGAATACAAACTGATTTTACATCGTTCTATATAACGTAACTGTTATAAGCTGACACCAAAGCTCATACGTTCCATTTGTTCGTCAAATATCTTAAAATCTAAAAAATAAAAACCAATCTTTGTTAACATATACCAGATAGCCAGAATTTTACTAGTTAAAATATTGAAATTTTTTATAGTTATCAAAGTACTAGTCTATAGACGTAAGTTGCTGAAATTTAACAAATTTGTATTTTCATGAAATAAATACTTAAATTATAACAGCTTTGTGATATTCTGAACGTAGCATTAACAAAATATTTACTTTGGTGTATTACATTTATCGCATACCTTCCAAAATTTAAAAATTTTATTATTCATAAATTATGAATAATAAAATTTTTATAATTATGAATCATAATTATATTATTCATAATTATAGTCTTTAAATATATAGCTTACTGATTAAATAAGTGATCTTTACGTATTTTATAAACATTATTATAATTTTACCATTTCATTTATCATTCTATGTTTAGGCTTTTATTTCTTAACTAATTCATAGTTGCGGAGTGGGTTCATATAATTCGCAGAACTTTATTATATTTAAAATAGATTGGAATATCCAATCATTGGATATAGTGTCAAAACATAGAAAAGCCAAAACGTCATTTTGGACCACTTAGTGGACGAAACACATATAGTGGACACTATATGATTTTCGAACACAACCTCTATTATTTATACATAATTTGAGAATATTAGTCGATTTCTATTTACTACATAACCTCATTCTCAAGGGGTGAAATGTATCCAAAATGTATCTAAAAATATTGTTGAATTTGAAGGGTTTACAGTCAAAAAACGGGGTTAAAACGCATGATTTTTGTCACTCGCCTTGACCTACCCCCTTGTAAGCGAAAATGCTACCCCCTTCTGAATGAGGTTATGTAGTATAAAATTTGATATTTTGAAAAACGGAATTAATAAGCAATTATATAGCAATTACAACAATATTTAGTATACTATTTACCCACTTCCCAAAAATGATATATATTCTAGCGGTGTACGCTCTTCTTTGCTTCCAGACCAACACAACCGTTGTGCTGGACGTTCAAACGCGCTAGCTCGTGTTCAAGGCGTGGCCGCGAGACGACGACTCCAGAGAGCTCAACGTCTGCAGACAGCTGAACGGAGACATGTTCAAGCTGTCGGTCCAGACTGGAACCTACACATACGAACTTTCTTTGCTCCAAACCTACGATGTCGCGAAACTAATCGAAATCAGCATTTCGTGCGCGGCTGGGACCTGCGACGACGCCTTCAAGGCCAAGTCCGCGATCTACACTATGGAGTTCCAGGAGGCCAAACAGACCATCACTGAAGCCGCCTCCAACCTGAGAAGGCTCGACTTCAACCGGAAGGCGTGCGTGGACAACCCGGCTCTCCAATTCGGTCAGAACATCCAAATCGCCCCGGGCCTGTTCTCGAACGTGTTCAAGATTACGGGCACTCCGAAAAACTGCAAGTACCCGCTCGACACGCTGGCGACTCTAGTCGCGAACAACCCGCTTGACAAGAAAGCGACTGTAAATTTCTTCGCGTATCCTAATTTCGCGATGGAGTCCGCCCAGTATAGCGTTACGCTCGCACAACTTTTTACCAAAGGAACGTACCCATGCGTTATGATGCCGAGTCCGGAAGTCACGGCGTGGTGCAACAACATGGTGAACACCCTGGCGACCTCCAGTTTCGGGTACAACCAAATGCAGTACTTCGTTCCGGGAAAGATCCCGAGCCGAGACGGGACGTTGACGAGAGTATCTAACTACTCCGTGATATTCCAGTCCAACCAGGTCAAGAACACCCTCCAGGCAACCTTCGACTGCTATTCCGGGCAGAGCCTGACCATCTACGGAAGCACCCTGCTGCTGGCAAATCAGATGAACCCGGCGATGGTGAGTTGCAAGAACGACATGCATACTTTTGTGGGAGCGGCCTACGACGAAATGATCACCAGGGTCATCTTCCAGCAGTACGAGGATTTCAGAGCCGGCCAGGTGTACACGGTCGACTTCCGCTCGGAGTCTCAGACGCTCAACTCGTCTTCGGAGTGGTTGGATTGCAAATATTCGCTGGACGAAGAATACTGCCGGGACGTGCTGGGAAAGGGCCAGGAGCTGCAGCACTACTATCTGAACGTGCAGCAGCTCATCTACAAAGACGGCAAAATCACCAAGATCTTCCCGCTTTCGCCCACGCTATCTCTCAGCTGCGTGCAGAGCGCCTCCGCCTAGATCATGGACTCCCAGGCTTGCGTAAGCCTCGCCAGCATTTGCGATTCCACTTCAAAATCAAATCAATAGCTGACGCTCTCCTTCGGCGACTCTGGTCTCTACTCATCCAACCTCCTGAATATCACCGCCCAGGCCGAGTACCCGAACGCCGACGGTCTGTACTGCTTCAACCACGGCTTCTCGAGAGCGCAGATAACGAAATTCACGGACGAGATCTCGGGCTCGGTCACCGGCGTGCTCCAAATCGGGGTCTCTAAGGTCCCGGTGTAAACGGTTACCGACGCGAGCCAGGTGCAGCCGGTGAAGAACATCCAGTGGTTCGTACTCGGAACAGCGGTTTTCGCGGCCGCTCTGGTCGGGGTGAGCGCGTGGAAATCGTGGGTGTGATGTTTTTGATCTATTAGAATATCTTCTGTTTAATAGATTCTGATTCAATCGCGAAACCTAACTATTACAAGCTTTTTGCAATTATTGAGTTGTTAATAAGGTAGATATACGCAAAATGATTCCTGCGCACCAAAATTTAAAATGCGAACCAATTGCGAACCAAAACCACCCCTACTTGTTATCTTACTTTTTTGCTTCATTGTACACGATTTACTCGATACTTATACATATTTTTCCACACCGCGGAAATGGGACGTGAAAGCGATACTGAATCAGAACCCGTTAAAGTTACGTTTTACTAACTTTATTCCGTTTAGGTTCAAGTTGATTGTGCAGATATTTATTTAAACTCTTCCATATCTGTTAAAGCACGCGGCTGAGCCCGTTTTGTGCTCTTTTATAATGCACTAGTACTACACGTACGAATATCTTCCAGTTTGGAGCTAGTATGGGATCATCGGCTGTTAAATGACCCGAATTTTTTCCCAGGTTGCGTCCTCTATATCATCTCAGTCTGAACTCTAGTTGAGGCATTTGTTCAGCATAAACGTTAAAATGGACAACACTATTAGAATTCAGGAGGTGCTCGTAAAGGGCGCTCTGATCGTTTTCTGTTTCCAGTTTTTCATCATGTTGTGTTTGAACACCGTTTACAGAATAATGAATAATGGGGTGGTGGTACTTTGACATAAACGAACCGTTCGCGCTGGGCACGTTTTCACTAGGCCGTTTTCAAAAAATAGGTCCTGGTGTGGTGTGTGCTGGTTCCGTACCACTTCTCACAACCATTAGTTGAGATGCAATTTGGATACTTCCAGATATACCAGGTTCTTGTTTAATATATTATTATTTGTGTGTAAATTATTACTAATCAAATAAGAAGGAAACGAACGGAATTCAACTAAATTCAAGTTCAACTTATGATGATGAAAGCGATTTTCGGACTCCTCGTCTACATTCTTTTCATCAAAAAATACACAGAACAACTCAAAATGAAGAAAATTGACCCAGAAGCAATCGACACCCCAATTACGATTAAATGATTGGAGAAATTTTGTTATAAATAGGAGTTTGTAATTCGGTTTGTAATATTTATTGATTCTAACTAAAAATTTTGTTTGATATAGATAGAGTGAGTCAGTTTGATTGTTTAAATTTAATATCGAGTATAAGATAACAAATTGAACATAAATATAAGTTTAACTTATAAATACTTATAAAGGACATAACAACTTATATCATATAAGTTGTAGTTGTTATAGGATGTAAGTTATATCCTGTACTTTTATTACGATATAATATTTTACGGTTACCCAATTTTTGCCCAATACCTAATTATTATTAATTAATAATAATATTTTACATGTATTAGAATATTATAATAATCAAGATAATAATTATATATATTATAATATTTCGAGTAAGATTGAATGTATCGCAATGGAATAAAAAAGAAATTATAGTATTTCTTAAAATAAGAAACTATAAAAAGTTCATTCATTGTTGATGGTAGCGCGTTCAGTATGGACATGAGCTGCGAGACGAGCTGCAAACTGCTGTCGTAGGAGCTGATTTGTGGAGTCGCTTCTGGAATCTGACCCTGGTTCCTATTCTCTATCTGCACGTGTCTTACCTTCGCTTTTTCCAGCTAAAGCGACAGCGATGATGGAATCAACGGAACGCTCTCCATCCGCTTCGCAAGCTTAATGTTAGCTCTTGTCTGTTGTTGTTGCAGGTATGCGAACTTGGCATGGATCTGGTGTGAAGAGAGATTTGGAAAGCAGTTGTGTTTAATGACCTCCCAGTTCTTGTGCTCCACATCGGCCTATTGCAGCAAAATAAATTCCTCTTGCTCCGTCCAGGTGTGGTACTTGACCATCTTCACGTCGCAGTCCACCTGGCCGCACTTCCGCTTGGACTGTTCTATCGCGGCTATTAGCTGCTGCCTGTCTAGCTCCGTCCAGATCTTGTACTGCTTGCTTTGCATCTGAGAGGTGGATTATTCTTTTGTGCGTGTTGGCGTTGCTATTCCAAATGTTTCTATTTTGGAAAGTTATGTTTTTATTTGAAATAGAATTTTTCAAATTTCAACACGTATACTTGGTGTGTATCGAATATGGTACGTATATACCATTTCAAGTTTTAGGATATCGAGCCTCAAATTATTATTGTGTATTTCGGAAAACACGAAATTTTATCTATATGACATCCTAATTGGCTTATGCAACACATCGATATCAAAAACAGAATGAACTCGAATACGGGACTGGATTCAATTCGGCGTGATGTACAATTAAGTATGTTACGCCGAACTAACTCAGGATATCTAGGAGGTTCTTCAGATTGCGATCATTGAATTCACCATCTATTTCAACTATTAATATTATTGTATATAATGGAATGTTATTTTCCTTGATTTACAGGCATCATTAGTTAACAATATAGATTATTGAATTTAATATTACAGTTGCGAACATCACTTGAATTTGATAACAAACAAAATTAGTGCTAGAACACCGATGAAGGACTGGAACAACATAAGTTGGAGAATGAAAATGTTGAACTGAACCCGCTTCTTCTTGAAAACGTACAAAAGCAACTAGCCAATAACAAATACCCAACTCAACACAATTTAAAGTCCCTCAACGTCTCTAAATTCAGTTTCAATTAAGGGCTGTACGAAATGCAACGGGACAGTAAGACACCAGAGAACTGAGCTTTTGGAAAAACTAATCTGGACTAATTTAAACTCGTTATCAATCGCAAAGAATTTCAAACACACACGTTATGTCAGTGCAAACATAATCACACCGGTCAACAGAGACATAATAAACATTATAAATTATTCCTTTAATAACACGCTACGCACGCGGCTTATATTTCCAGCGTTTATATTAATTGAAAACAGATGACGCAACTGCTTCTCTGTCTCGTTCTATATCGAGCCAACTATTTAAGAGAAAATTCTGGTAAGTTAACAACCCATCATTCCATACTTGCTCCATACGGGTATCGTTTTAATGTATCCAAAATATAACATCATTATTCCGGTACACAACACCGGCTCTAGCGCATGTTTGAACATACACAACATAGATTTCAGTCCAATTTATAATAGTAGCTTGCATTTGCATGGAAAAAAGTTAGATAAACGTAGTTTAAAAGGATTATGATTCAAAACCTATTATATATCAGATTTCAAAGAGGAAGAATTTTTTGCGCCTAAAGTGTAAATAGGATACAAAGTTGCCACAAAATTAGTTAGTGTTTCTATTTTAGCTAATTGAATACAACAATTACCTGGTAGTGTTCCATTGCTCACAAGTACAGTGTAAATTGCCATATTTAATAGGGATAGTGTTCCATTTATCATATCCATTAAAAATGCTGTATTCTATCTTTGCTCAATTATCATAATTTCTCTATAAAAGCAAAATGCACTTCTTCCTATAAAACTTAATTACATATGAATTTTAAAATACTTGTACATTTCTGGATCATCGGATAACTAAGATGTTAATTTATTTGCATAAACACTAAATATTGATGAAATTATTATTCCAGTTGTGTAAAATATTATTATTGTAGTAAATATCAAGTCATTAGCTGCCTTTCTTTGTTTATTTTGAAGTAAACTCATTAGTTTGTTACGAGATGATTCAATTATTGACTTTGCATATACTATTGTTAGCAAGTCAAGAAATGGTGTCATTAAGAGAATTGAAATAACATCGTTCTTTAAGTGATAATTAATGTACACAATAAATTATAAATATTAGAGAATCCCAAAATGATATGTTATTACGCTAACTTGTAAAGTGGCATCATAACTAAGTTTATTCCTTTCTTTTCAAAATATGTTTGAGTGTTTGTAATGTATGTAGAGTCACACACAGAAATAGGTGTTGTAGATGACATTGAAATGGAAAGTCTACAATTGGTGTAGACACTTTTAAATTTCATGATATTATATGGGACATTGTAAAACAATTAAATAATAAATATCTATCTCAAAAAGACATTATATTACTTTTACGTTATTTTGTGTTGAATTGAATTAAATTCTTTAAAAATTAATTATTGAAATAGAATTAACACTAAAAATCAAGAAAAACGGTTTTAAATTATTCAAAAAATACTTAAACTTATGGAAATATAAGTCAATGATAGTTAGTATTTGTATTATTTTCCTAATGAGTAAGTTCCTTATGAGATGAAGATAGAATGATAGAATTGAGCCTTAGTACTGATGATAAGGTTAAGTGAGTCATTTTATTTATAAATGATACAAAAATGATACTTATTGTGAAAATGATAAATGTTAAAGACCTTCACACAAGTACTCAGACTCAATAAGTACAAGAAGAATAAATTATTTGGTTTTACAAAAAATCAATTAAGTCTGTTTAAATTATCTTTCACAATATACTCTTTCCACTCCTCAAACTTCCATCACTAAATTCCTTCTTCTCCGCTCCAAATGTCACAGTTTTACCAGATTCCGGTTTTGATCGTTCCACTCGTTTTCATTTTATTGGTGTTTTCGTTTAGTGCGTTTTGCGCGTTCGGTGTTTGCGCGGGGAGCGTAAATCAGAAGAGGAAGTGGGAGGAAAAACTGTTCGACAAAGAAATGGAATGAAAGTCGTTTATTTTAATTTATTTGTAAATATATCGTATTATTTCCATGATATTTTAATATAATCATTATCGCACAGAAATAGAATTAGCTCCGGTATTCTTGTGCCAACATGATTAAACATAACTCCACCTCTCAGATGCAAAGCAAGCAGTACAAGATCTGGACGGAGCTAGACAGGCAGCAGCTAATAGCCGCGATAGAACAGTCCAAGCGGAAGTGCGGCCAGGTGGACTGCGACGTGAAGATGGTCAAGTACCACACCTGGACGGAGCAAGAGGAATTTATTTTGCTGCAATAGGCCGATGTGGAGCACAAGAACTGGGAGGTCATTAAACACAACTGCTTTCCAAATCTCTCTTCACACCAGATCCATGCCAAGTTCGCATACCTGCAACAACAACAGACAAGAGCTAACATTAAGCTTGCGAAGCGGATGGAGAGCGTTCCGTTGATTCCATCATCGCTGTCGCTTTAGCTGGAAAAAGCGAAGGTAAGACACGTGCAGATAGAGAATAGGAACCAGGGTCAGATTCCAGAAGCGACTCCACAAATCAGCTCCTACGACAGCAGTTTGCAGCTCGTCTCGCAGCTCATGTCCATACTGAACGCGCTACCATCAACAATGAATGAACTTTTTATAGTTTCTTATTTTAAGAAATACTATAATTTCTTTTTTATTCCATTGCGATACATTCAATCTTACTCGAAATATTATAATATATATAATTATTATCTTGATTATTATAATATTCTAATACATGTAAAATATTATTATTAATTAATAATAATTAGGTATTGGGCAAAAATTGGGTAACCGTAAAATATTATATCGTAATAAAAGTACAGGATATAACTTACATCCTATAACAACTACAACTTATATGATATAAGTTGTTATGTCCTTTATAAGTATTTATAAGTTAAACTTATATTTATGTTCAATTTGTTATCTTATACTCGATATTAAATTTAAACAATCAAACTGACTCACTCTATCTATATCAAACAAAATTTTTAGTTAGAATCAATAAATATTACAAACCGAATTACAAACTCCTATTTATAACAAAATTTCTCCAATCATTTAATCGTAATTGGGGATATAGTCGATTGCTTCTGGGTCTCCAGCCTTGTTAGAAAAATAATGAAAGTGGAAGATTAAACAAATTGGAAGGTTAAAGAAATTATATTGAACTTTTATATATTTTGACACTCCAAACCTCCAATCCACTTCAAATGAAGGCAGCACCTGAGACCTAAATAATGTTATTTCAAATGGAAAAAAGAGCTGAACTGCTTGGTCAAGAAGCCGAATAACTAATTTATGTTATGCTACCCCAAAAGGCTGTTGATTTACAAGAGATACTCAAATCTAATAAATACTTTTAACAAAGTTTCATTCAATAACTTTAACAATAACTTAATGAAAAGTTATTACCTAAAACTAGCGACACTATTGACATGAACCCAATTATAGACTTCTATTCAGAACCATTGCCATAAATATATGAATTTGAAGATTTTGTAAGAGAGAATATCAGAGAAATATTAAAAATTACTGAGCAAATAAAAGCTTGGATTACTGTTTGTGATGCCAGTGAAGATTAACTGTAATATCTGTCAGATATTGTGACTGCATTGACATAAACTGATGATATTGGCAACCAACTTATACAAAGAATATTAAGTTTTCATTCTACAAGATAAAGATTATTTAACAAGTTAACCAAAAGAAAATTATTTGATGTAGCTAAAACTCTCGTTTAACACGATATAGGTTAAGTCACAGAAATTTAAAATGGGTTTGGTGAACTTTATAATCAATTAATCATCGGTTACGACGTGACTATTAAGAATTTTGAGAGATATAGAAGAATACCCGGTGTTAAAGGATTTGAAGGAATGTATTGAGTTTGAATCATAACATAATTTTAAATAATCATTATTTATAAAATCAGTACAAATTATTAAATGAAAGTTTAACTACTAATTAATAATAAATTTATTTTCACATAAAGAAACCAGTGGCGTTCTTTTGAGCATACTCACCCATATTTTAAATTGTATTCTAAACTATTAAATGATGTTGCTTCAATAAATCTCTTATGGAAATTAGTATTTATTAATTTTCTGCATTCTTTACAATGTTATTATAATAATTTCCAAATAGTAATTATGACAGGCATGCTACTTATAATTATGTAGTTTCTTAACTAAATTATAACCCTGATACAAATGAAACTGTGTCAGCAATAATTTGTGGATCTGACTTCATTTCTTTAGCATAGTTTAATAAAGCTTTCCAATAATCTTCATTTTAATTCAATATATCACCAGAAATAACTAAGTAATTTACAATTTGGTCAAATAATTATTCAGTTTCTTCTCTTCCAAATTCTTTAAGATTATTTAAATATTCAACGGATTTATTCAAAAGATCACCATTATTGGCTGCTAAAGCACTCCTTGATCTTAACAAATAATGTGATAACGATAAATATGCTGCATTTAAAAGATCAAAATCATCTGTCTAGTTAAGTATTATAGATGTAAGACCAGGATATATGCTTTGCATTAGAGTATTAGCTTGATTTTATTCAGAATGAATAAATATGTCTCCGAATATTCCAAAAGCTTCAATGGTAGCAGTGATTCCAGGTGTTGATGCTGTTCCGAGTTCAAGGAATTTCATACACAAACCAATAACTCTTGATGACATATTTATATCAGAAGTACCGGCTGATACAATTATTGCACTTAAACAACCACCAATGGCATCAACTGCTTCTTTATGTTCTTAATATAATCCTTCAAAGTGCGCTAGTGCTTCTTCTTAATCTAACTCGTCGTCTTATTCAATTTCTTCGAATTCTTATTTGAACATTTAACCGATATTGATCCATAATTATTCTAATATGTTGAAAAATTCATTTACAGTTTATTCAAAGCTACTTTCACCATGAATTTTATAATGAGAATAATATGCTTTAACATATATTTACACAGATTCAGCTTAATCTCCGATATTTTTAAGGGATAAATATGTATCATCATCTAATTTTATATTAGTATATTTTATTAAATCAGGCATAAGTTATTTGTGAACTGGTTCAAATTCCATGTTACATGCATCTGGTACTTTTAACAATTCACATATGCAGTCTAATTTAGATGCTGTTTAATCATCAACATCAACACAGATAAAATCTTTAAGTGTTTTATAAATTTCCGTCAAATATAAACCAAAACATTAAGGATATTTATCAATAAGCTATGATAAGGTTATTAGTGCCTATGTTTGCATGGCCACTTAATTTTTATCCAAAAATGTTTCACCTTCTTCTTCTGGTTTTGATGATGATGTAATACATTGATTGTTTAATGTTTTGATTAAAATTTTATATACCTACTCAACATATTTTTGAGTTTCAAAATGTTCAGATATTTTGAATGTACATTGCATAGCTGATAAATAGCATCCGTAGTAAACCATAGACTCCGAATAAACTAGTACTTAGATTAAATTTGACATAATATCATCAACAATACCAGCAAACATGTGAGGAACAGCATCAATAGCTTATTTAATACAATCTAAAATTCCTTCCAAATAATCTGTTTGTTCTTTCAAAAGTTCGTTTTGTTGAATGATTTATACAGCTTTAAAAAATTACTACAGAACATCTGGAACAAGCTTACTTAATGTTGATAGTAAATCTGATTCATCAAGCCCTTCACAAAGCTAGCTTAACAATTTAACGCCTGCTGTTTTCTTTTTCATATCTTCTTATACAAACAAGTTTTCTGTTAAAATAATCAATTAATCTTTGTGTTCATATAACTCGTTTTGTTCAAATAAGTCTATAACTTAAGCTATGACAATTAAAGCGTGTCTTTATACCAATACATTTTAATCATTTACTCTTTAGAAACAGGAACCCATTATTTATTGATGGAATTCATTCAAAACTTCGCCAATATCATCTGTCATTTAACCGATACAATCCAATGCATCATATCTAATACGAGGATTTTCATCCAAGGTTAGAGCTATCACTTTTTCAACCAATACTTTAATTTCCGATTTTTTAAGAACATGAGCGATTCCTTCTAATGTAAATCTTAAAAAGTCTAATGCAATAAATTTTTATTGAATAGATTCGCCATTAAACAAATCGGTGTACAGACTTAAAATAATTTACTTACCAATTTTTTAAGACACCGTTTCAGAACAATTTTCACAAGCTGCTCTAATACTATCATCTTCAAAATCATATTCTTCTTAATTAGCCCAATTATTAAAATCAGCATCTGACATAACTAGATTAGGAATAACACAACATTGAACAAAATCCAATACTTATCCTGTTAGTTTCTTTTTCATTTAATCAGTAGCACCACAAATATTTTCAAATATATAGATGGCTTCCGTTTTTATTTTTTCAGAAACTTCCGCAAGTACTATTTACTTCAAAAGTGCTATTACATCTGTGAATTGATTAACTAGATGATCAGCTTGTTATCCAACTATTTAGCAAAAGGCTTTAAGCTATTTTTCAGCTTGAGCCTAATTATTATTTTACAATGTTTACACTACGCGTTAGAGAACAGCCATACAAATTTATGTTTTTACCTAGTTTGTCAATAATTTTTCGACTTTAACTAAATCTGATGTTAATAAACTCAATAAGCAAGATATAGCATTTGTTGCAATAGCATCAACAGGATTTGATAAAGATTATTGGAGAAATTCTAATAAATTGAATGGAAATGCATTAGCTCCAGATATAGCTAGTAAAGATACTAATGATAATACGTTAAGCTATATCTCTGTGTTGTTACTGTTATGACCTTATTCAATGTAGTCAAATACTTCTTATATAGGTCTTTGATTCGTTATTTCTAAAAGAGCATAAGCACCTACAAATTGAGCAAGCAAAAGGCTTGGATTCTAGGCCATGTATGATAATATGGTTATGATTACCTGTCTGTCATTTTAGGAACGTTTTAAAGCACATAAGTTTCCATTAGTATCTATGTCTTAACGGAATAAAATTTGGCAAAATCCTTGGATTGATGAGGGAGTAATAATTTCGTTAAACATTAATTCCACAAAATTATCTGAAGGATTTGTGTCTCGAAGTTGGTAATAAATTTATTCAACTTGAGTTCTTTCTTGTTGGTTCATTGGACTTTGAAGTTTCTTAATTAGTTCAGTAAACTGTTCTTTGTTCATTTACAGGAAGTGGTGTGATAACAAATTAAACCGTTATTTTTATATTTATGATAAATGTGATAATTTGTTTGTAATTTGTATTTTCTCTTATAATTACATAAATTTATGATGTTGTTGAGTGAGCCATGTTATTATTTATGATAACTTATATATAATTTTGTGCTTCTCTCATTCTTCTTCGGTGACTGCTTCGACGATGCTGCTGATGGCGACAATGGTGAATCCTGCGAGTAAATAAGACGCCTTAATGAAAACTTTCTTTTTGTCTTCCGAGTTGAATTCTTGTCCGATGATTTCAACGAAGCAGATGGCCAAAAACGTCCCGCACGCGAACGACATGAAAAGGTCTTCAGTTATTTTCAGTCCGATGCTTTCTCCAGCGTTGTCCGTGTTCAGCACAATGAGAAACGCGATCAGTTCGGCCACAGGTGAGGCCAGAACTAATGGAATCATTGTGTATATGTTCTCTTTTTTAGTAAGGCCCTCCCTTATCCCGCATATTACTTAGCAGGTAACGTCGCACCACTTGTGAAGGATAATGGCGCTGAAGAGGTAAACGCCCGGCATCAGTTCTTGAGTAAATCCTAGTGCGAAGCCTTCGGATACGTCGTGAATAAACAACCCGATCATGAGCATGATCACCGCCTACCACTTCTTCTTTGGTGCTTGCTGTTCAGTTTCGTGTTCGTGGTCGTGACCGCACTCGCAGTCGTCGAGGACGTCTCCTTCCTTAACGAGGCTTACAGTTTCCTCGTGTTCATGAGAATGGTCATGAGAGTGGTCATGCTCACCGTGCTGATGGTTGTGGCCGATTTTGAGCATTATCACCATGAGCATGATGCCGATGAAGGTCACACAGTAGCTGAGGGGGAAACCACCAGATTTTGCGTTCAAAGTCTCGCCGGTCTCGGGGAATATGTGCAACAAAGCAACACCCATGAGTACACCACCAGAAGCACAATTCAAATTCGACATTATGGTGTCGAACTTCTTGCTGTTGGAAAACATATATGGTATCCAACCACCCAAAGCCGCAACCAGCGCGATTATCACAATCGCACACGACTGGAAAATAACCACATTAGTTTCCAACATTAATTGAAATAAGAAGTGGAAACAAATAATTAATCGAAAAATGTCGTTAAATGGTATATTCTCAACTATTTTCTTTTATGGGACAAGATTTGGATTCACTATTCTACTTTATGTTATATTCTTCAGCAGCTTTAATAGTTAGCAATTAAAAAATTATATATTTTAGAATGGATATTGGGAAAGTAATTTCCAATATTCTGAGTAAATGCTATCGGTTTTAATTATGGTTTCAGATACAATAGAATCACGATATTTATAATACAGATGATATAAAATAGCTCACCAGAAGTTGGCCCAGTTTTTCTTGACGAAGTCACTTCCTTTTGTGACGGCTTTTTGGGCGATTTGTCCGCATTGTTGTAGGTATGGGCGTATTTGTTGCATGATTTCTTGGTTGTGTTTTTTGATGTGCGAGTAGCATTTTCCGAAGAAGAGGTTTACGATTACCTGGCACACTTGCTCTTTGATCTATATTAGTTCTGAGCTGCTTGATTATTCAACCAGGAAGTACAGAACGTGCTCGATTTCGTTCGAGTCGCTCTCCATTTGGCTCAGATAGTCCATGAGTGGTCCCCAGAACGCGACCGTTTGTTTGGCGATCAGTCCAGAAACGCATAAGTAGCTGCAGATGTTGTCGTATGCGTTCAGGGCCGTTTCAGACCCGTCCTCTTTCAGCTCGTTCATGAGTTGAATGGCCTGGTTCAGGATGTCGGCGTTGTTCGCGATGACCGGGTCCAGAGTGCGCTTGACGTACATGTAAAGTAAATAGTAGGTGCATTAAACGATTCTGTGGTCCTTGCACTTCAGGTAGTTTATAAGGGGGTCAAGGATGTTCGCGAACACAGTTTAAGTCACTTGGGCGTCCATGTACTCGGCTATGTCCGAGAACATCTTGTAGCCGACGATGGAGACGCTGATTCCGGGCGTGGACTCCACCCCAGCCGCGAAGAGCTGCGAGGCAACAGCCACGAACTTCTTAAGGAGGTCGAACGGGATGTTCTGCTTGAACTCGAGCATGAACTGACCGTAGGCCTCGCCGATGGCTTCAATCGCGTCCGTGAACACGTCGTAGAGCTGCTCGGTTTCAGCATCCTTTTCCTCCTGCTCCTCGCACTCGCCCACGTCCTCCATCTGAATCTTGAACAGCTCCATAGTCTTCGCGTGCAAGAAAGAAAGAACCTCGAAGAACTTTCCGGCTGTTTCCTGGAAGTTCGGGTCGTTGTGCTTCAAGTGAGCACGCAAATAGTGGCGGATATAGCAGGAAAGGCACTGAGCGGCGTCATGAGCCTCGTCAAGATCGGTTATGGTGACCGTCTTCTCCAAGTTATCAGCACCTGGATAGATCTGGTCGATGAAATGTCTGAAAATCTGATTGTGCACAGCTATCGGCTCGTCAGACATGTTTAATAACTCAGCCTGGCACAAAAGGACAGTGATGGCCATTTGGGAACCAACACAGACCTTATTGCTCAGAATCTGGTATATCTGATCAAAGACCGGCTTGAGACCGTTTGGATTCTGCTCACAAAAAGTAGCAACGAATGACAACACAGCTTGCTGCTGGGCTACAACGTGGTCGTTGGTAACAGTCTGACCCTCGTGCTTCACGTCAGAGAGAACCTCGTAAATATCCTTCTGAAGCAACTCGGCGAAAGTGGGCCACAATTGTTGGACATAAGACTCCATCTTTCCGGCGAAGTGATCAGCCAATTGCATCATGGAATCCATGGTCTGGCCGAATATCTCATGCTCAGTTTGAGCCAAGGATCTCTGAGCAATCAAGCACAGGTTCTTCATTATCTGATCTATTTAGTCATTGAATAACTCAGTAACGGAAGAAGCAGCTTAAGCAATGAGCTGAACGATTGAAGTGATGTAGAGGTTTTCTTCCTGAGAGAACTCGCCCTGGGAAGTGATGGCGTTCATTGTGCCAACGAACTGTTCAAATACATTTGGCATAAATTTGTACAACAATGGAGTTAAATCTTCTTCGTCAACGATCTCGCAAAGGGAGTTGAGAAGGGATAAGGCGTTGGCTTATTGGACCATGTTACCACCCCAGCAGAGTTCAATCATTTCCTTGACGTTTTCGAGGTACATGTATGTTTCTTCGTAGTCAAGTTTGCTGACAAAGTTGATCATGGCGGTTGAGGCGTGAACGGCGACCTTTTTTACTGGATCGTTGTGCAATCTGAACAGCATTGGGAAGATTTGAGCGTGATACTTGGTGATTTTGGTGGCGAATGTGGTTGAAAGAACAGTGAGTGCGGCAAGTACTTCATATCTGACCTTTGGGTGGGTGTGTTAGCTGAATTTGACTAAAGCTTCGGTGTAGTATTTGACTTCCTTTTGGTTGATAACGTCCTCCATGCCTTGACCACCGGTTGCCATTGCGATGATAGCGGCGATAACGACTTACCATTGGCTGCTTTGCAGAGCTTATTGTATAACGTCGTGAATCAGTGGGGCGACGATTTGTTTACCGAGTATGTATGCGGATGAGCCGATGCATTCCATGCAGAACTCTTGAATGCTGTTGTCGGCGAATTCGAAGTCCTTCTCGGATTCCATCCAGGTTTGAATTTGCACTTCGGTTGGAACTAAGTTTGGAATAATGTACTTGGCCATGAACGACTGGATGCGTTCTCTTTGCATTTTCTTTATTTGGAGGCAGTGCTCGGTGAGTTCGGAGAAGATCTGAACGGCTACTTTCTTGAGGTTCTCGTCGAGATCAGAGGCCATTATTTGCTCGAGGAAGGTCATTATCTCGTTGAACTGGAAGATGAAGGACTCTCCTTCAACTTCAATGGCGTCCTTGAACGCGGAGAGCATCTTTATGGACATGTCAATGGAGGCTGCTTGAATTGACTTTGAAATACGGTTTAGGATGGCAAGGGTGATTTGACCGGTGACTTCTGGTGGAAAGGCGGATTTTCCGTCAAGGTCGAAGCCCTGAACTATCATCATTGAAAGAGACTTGATGGCCTGGAAAGCAACTTTGTCGGAGGTATCCTCGATGGCCTTGTTCAAGAAGCCCAAAAAGTCAAATTGATACTCAACTAATTTTTCATTGGCTACGTTGGACAGAATTTGGATTAATGTGGTTACACACTCTCTAACCTCAGTGTTTTGGCTCTCAATACCCTGCATAACAAATTGGAAAGCTTCCTGGAACAAGCGCTTTTCTTAGAGCTCAGATTGAATGTATATAGCTATTGCTTGGACTAAAATGCTGTTTGGATTCTCAGCTAAGTACATCAAGAGCTGGATCATTATCTAACGGCCAATCTGGTACTCTGACAAACGGTAGATTGCAGAATTTGTTCCATTCTTGTCCATGTCCTGTCTTAAGAGAACGATAGCGTGGGTCTACACCTCTGACTTGGTAACAATTTCGTTGATTAAAAGTTACAAGAAATTATCTGATGGAGTAATTTCTCTAAAAGCCTTATATGCTGTTTCGGCTTGATATATTTCGTTGGAATCTTTTGAGTCTTTGATAATCATCAATATATTATGAAATTGCTCTGCGTTCATTTACAAGAAAGAAGTGGGCTGTACTATAATATATTTAATAACAAATTATTGTAAATATATAATAAAGTAATGTATAATAATATTTATCATGTTTATCTTAATATATTTTAATTGAGCGCTTAGATTAAAACGACATGTATTTATTCATACTATAATAATAGTATATAACATAATTATAGTCTTCAAAGTAATTATGCAAATTACAATTCATGCGTGCAAGCCGACAGTTTTATAATACAAATATAGAGTTTTTATATAAAAATTGTCGCTATTTACCAAATCCTTCTCACACTCCACATAATAGTATGAAAAATTTATCACCAATAGAAGAGTAGTTAGCTTCTTAAATCACTAAACGTTTATCTGTATTTGAAGCCGAAATAGAGCGTTAAATATACGTCGACATACCACAACGTGCCATGTAGTTTGATGCCTTATTGAAGACATGTCCACTACTACAACCAGCATTTTCAAAACAGCTTGAATAAAAGTTTAAAGAATTGTTACAACCATCATAAGATCTAACTATACCCATTTAACTTCTTTCAACTCCAGACTAAGCTATTTTTGAAGTTGAGGAGTTTATACGAACACATGCCACTGATTTAGCTGGTCTTTTAGAAAATGTCAAGCGCTGGTTTTATGTAGCTGTTCCTGGAGGATAAGAATTAGATAAGATGTAAGAAGAAATGGATCAAGTTGTTGGTGGAATGGAAGAAGGTATTTCTAAAGTTTTAGAAAATCTTCTTTACTATCATGCTACTAGAGGTAAACTTGTAGTCAAGCTTCAGAAAAGAAAACTGTACGATATTGCTAAGACGTTAGTTTAGTTTGATTTGAGTTAAATATAAAATTTCAAGAACAGCTTTTTGGATTTATATAACTCTTTGATAGTCGCATACGATGCTACTGTAAAAAATTATGAAAATGTTAAACAAAAGGTTGAGACTAAAACAGAAACAACTGTTTTCTGAAAGAAATGAAGTCAATATAAATATTCATTTATATTACAATAATACCATCATATTATAATGTAATAATTAAAGAAATACAATTATGAAATACACTATCTAAACAGCTTGATATTTTTTAATATTTTAATTTGTTATACGGTTAATTGTATTACAAAATGAAATTTTATTGTATTTTAATTATTTTTAATATATAATTTGATTTTCACTTCAATGTCAGACAAATCATCTTCTAAAAATAACTCAAGTTCAGTTTCTTCTTCATTTAAATCTACGGTTTCATAGTCATTATTTGAAAGAAAAGGTTTAGACTATGTCACAATGCCGATGAAGAAAATATTATGGTAGCATTATGTGCTATTAGCAATATCTACAATATTTACGTAACTCGCAAGAGCTATGTTTTATAATTTCATCTAGCATAAGCTTTGGGAAGAGACATATTCCATAATAGCTGTTTAACCATTTATTGATTTTATTACTATTGTATATGCTCAAGGAATAATAAGTGCATCTCGTGGCAATTTGATGAGTTTGCTTTAAAATAAGCAGAAAAACGCCGCCAAAGCTTATTTTGGTTGTGTTCTAGTTATATTTTATTTGACTGGCTTAGCAGTAGCATTAAGTTTTGGTTATTTTGCGAAATAAATCTCAGCTTTTTTTACGAATAATGAATAAGTGCATTATTATGTTGCAATTCAAGTATATGGTGGCCTTGTGGGCAGAAGTGCATTTTGTTTTTATCGTGAAATAATGCTCATTGAGTCAAGGCACCACGCCGCGCTATTTATGGACATAATACATGGTGTTGGTTTAATTTTATTGATTTCTTTGCTGATATTTTTCGTGGATGCGGGTGTAATTGCAAATCCGAATTATTATCTCATATTCGGTTTAGTCGAGCTGTTCAGCTACACAATGGCTACTTTATACCCAATTTACTCCTTAATTGCTCATTTTTCGCAGCCTAAGAAGCATTAAATCCAGGACATCATGAATTAGAATCCATTAAAATTGAAGCTTGCTAATTTCATCCCCTTCAGGCTGAAGTTAACCCTTTAAACCGGTTCAATGTCCGTTCCACACATCATAAGGCACGCCTGTGAGCCCTTCCTCTGCTGTGGAATCATCTCTTTGTACAACTCTTACTGGGAAAAGGTTCCAATATTTGCCCGCTCGGGCATAATTGGGTGCGAAATGACCCGTTTCTACGCGAAAGTTGTGAGCAGCTACTCCGTTCAGGCAGAGTCTCAACTACGTCCGTTGTTTTCAATCAACGTTAAAACGGACAACATCACACGCGTAAGGGAGTTTCTTTTTAAGGGCTGTTTTATTATTTGCTTATTAACGTTTATCACGGGGGCAGTCTTTGCTACTTTTATTCCCGGGCTAGTGGCCTACAAATTTTAACTAAATGATGAGTTTATGATTAGTAGGGCGTCATTCGCACGTCATGCTGGGCTGTGGACGCTGCAAGTTCCTTATAGATTTGTTCTACCACTGATTGAATTCTCAAAGTTTAAGCATGTTGAGCTAGTTTAGAGTATATGTAACTGGATTCTGGTGATTGGGAGCCTCACAGCAGGATGCCTCACGAAGAAACGGGTCGAATTTAATGTTTACATGATTTAACTGATGCTATTCGACGCGTTCATCGGAGCACTTCTGTATATTGCATACTTAAAGAAATACACAAAACAACTAACCCAAAAGAAAATAGACCCGGAAATAATAGAAGAAATGGAAGCTAAAAAGAACGGAAAGAAACATAAGGAAGAAAAAATATACGTAGCACAACTGCAATAACTCGAAAAAGTTAAACCCCACTCCGAATTTTCGGATTTTCTTGAAAGAAAAGACGTGTGAACTATTTAGATAAATATTAGTAATATAACAATGAATGAAAAGACAGTTCACTAACTCACAACACTCAACAGGCTCTGCAGCTGAGAAACAAGAGTTTAATTGGTAAAGTAATCAAATAAGTTGATAGATTACGATATTTAAATCTAAGGTATGTTGTTTATCAACTTTATTTGAGCTTTCGCCTATTGTAACTGCAAATATGAGTATTTGGCCTGAATCTGGTGGGACGAGAGATTTGGAAAGTAGTTGTGTTTTATGACCTCCCAGTTCTTGTGCTCCACCTCAGCCTATTGCAGCAAAATACATTCCTCTTGCTCCGTCCAGGTGTGGTACTTGACCATTTTCACGTCGCAGTTCTTCTTCATGATGTTCATGAAATACGACTTGCACTGTTGTCTGCTGCGGCTGGGCATGCACTTGGCCACCTCGTCCCAGTCCACCTGGCCGCACTTTCTTTTTGATTATTATATTGCCGTTATAAGTTATTATCTGTCGGATTCCGTCCAGATCTTGTATTCCTTGGTTAACATCTGTGAGATGGAGTAGTTTAATTTATTCACTGGATTTATGATATTATGCAAAATGTATATGCAATTATTTTAGGTATAAATCTGTAAACAATCTTAAAGTATGTATTTCGATTAAAAACTTTCTTATAATGCTATATAACTACTAATTAGCGCTAAATGACTTGATACAGTCATAAATATAAACAAACCTCATATTATCATTTTGTGTATTTCACTATTATATTAGTTCTGTATTATAAATGCATACCGATGAGTTATTTCGTGTGATTTCCATAAACTTTGATTATATTTGTATCATCAACATATGATAAATATTATAATTAAGTTAAAATGTAATGATAAAATAAGTTTATATATAATGATAACAGTTTTGAGTTATGAATACAATTATAAATCAGAAAGCAGATCGCGAGAAGAAAACTGTTGTGTACTAGAATAATATCAATGTTCAAATCGTAAATAATGTTTAATTTATGATTCTATTCAAGGACTTTGTTGATTAAATAAATGATACTGTATTTATGAGTTCTTGTTTCAATAGTGTTCAATACTGTACTTCTGTACGAGTTTAAACTGATAAAGATAGCTTTCGGCTATTTTATGATACATACTGTCGGGTAAACAGACAGTTCTGTGTACTTCAGACAAAAATACATAATAAAATTGATTTATATATAATATTACAAATATCACATACACACCACACCTTTCTTGTAAATGAACGCCGAACAATTCCGTGCTTGCCTTTTAACAATCAAGAATTCCAAAGACTCCCAAGAAATAAGAGGAGCTGAAGCCGCATATATTGAATTCAGAAACCAAAATCCATCTGACTACTTTTTGTAATTACTAATCAATGAACTAACTTAAAAATCAGAGGTACAATAACACGCTATCGTCCTGTTACGTTAAGACATTAACACAAATGCATCAAAGAGTGCCTTATATAGACTCCAAGACCAAACTATGGGCAGATAACTTATGATTTAATTATTACAATACGTAGCTTCACAACCCAACGAACAATTAGCTCAAGCCATTGCTTTGTACAGTCTCAACGAACTTATCGAGAAGAGGCCATTTGAAGAAGTATTTGATTTTGTTTAATAAGGTATTAAGAGCTAAACCAAGGAAGTCAGAGAGGTATGCGCTTATATCATTTCTGAAATCTGCACGGCCAAATTGACAACTATTTAACAAGTCAGTTTTGATTTCCTTGCTTATCTTCAATTAGTAATACAAGATTAAGCTGACTCAGTCGCTTTACGTGGTATAGAAGCTTTAGGTAACATGCTCGTAAACAACGAAGACGAGAGCGCTCAACCAATAATCCCATTAACTGTTTGTGCTCAAATGTTGGAAGCTATGATTATGAGAATTGTTCAAGCTATTCAAAACAAAAGCTTCAAACATTCTGAAAAAATGCTTTTCGCCTTAGCTAATCTTATTGATTAATAAGGTGATAACTTCTCTGAACAAATCCCACAATTGGTATCTCTTGCTGAAAATATTATGCAAATTCAAGCTGATGGTACTCAAGAGGAAATGTAAAAGATTGCTGTACGTATGTTCATGCACATCTGCGAAACTTGCACCAATGTCAGAAAGCAATTAAAGGATATGCTCTAAAACTTTATCAGACTCTACGTTATCCCAGGATTAGTTCCATCCGATCAAGATATTGAAAACTGGTTAAACGTCGAGGTTGATTATGAATTTTCTGATAACACAATGACCGCTGTTTGCGAGGAGTGCATTGCAAAAGTAGCATTCGTTCTTGGTAAGTAAATTGTAAATCCACTTATTCACGAAATAGTAGAGAGTGCTAAAAAATCAACTAACTGGAAGTTGCACTTAGCAGCCGTTGTCGCTGTTACCACTGCTTCTCAAGGTATGGCTGATGTGTGCAAGCAAAAGGACGTTGAATTCTACACAGAGGCCTTACTACAATTCTTGTCTTCTGAGCACCCACGTGTGAGATTCGAGGTTCTCAACGCCATCACGATCCTTTCTGACCACTTCAATCCAAAGATCTAAAAGATGCACAAACAAATCATTCCAGCTCTTTGCTCTGAAGCCAGTGATCCACACCCAAAGGTCCACGTCCACGCTTCAACTGCCATGATCACCTTCATGCACGGTCTCACTTACGAAAACGTGTACGAGTACTTCCAAATATTCCAGGATCTGATAAGAATAAGCCTTCAGCAGGGAATCGTAGCCGGCTCCAACGCCCTCACCATCCTCTCAAGCTTGTGCGATATTGTCGACCCAGAGGATATGGTTCCAGTTTTGAACGAGTTCATGCCCCAGATTCTTGGTCAATTCGAAAACATAATGGACCAAATAAAATCCGTTCCAGATTTCACCGAGGACCAAACCATCTTCATTGTGAGCATAGTCGAGTGCATTGCAGCCGCGGCCAAGTCAAGCCCCTCACTCTTCAACGGCTATATCGAGAAGATCATGCAAAACTACGTTATCATCATCAACAGATCATGCAGTCAGCTCGAACACTCCATGTTCGCCCAGACCGTTAAGTCGATGAACGAACTAACTGATAAGTTCGCCGAGCAAATCGCCCCGTTCGTTGAGCAAGTTTACCCACTCCTCATAAACGTTCTGCAAAAATCTCCACTTGTGACCAGCACCCAGCTCGAAACTGAAGGAGAAGTAAGCCTGGATACTCACGTACTTGAGCAACAAAACCAAATCCTCTCTTTCTTGGCTGACTTCATGGACGCATACCCACAAGGATTCCAATCACACTTCGAAGAGCTCGTTGGCGTCATGACCAGCTACAAGGCCCTCGGAATGTAACAAATCGGAGGCTTGATCTATTGCCAAGCTCAATTACTTCACTTAGCCACATATTGCCAATTGGACGCAAACCAAGTCCATAACCTATTCTTCAAAAATATTCATGGATTATTGAACCCTGACGAAGAAAGCACCGAATTTAAACGCCCAATCTCAAATCTTGAAGACGTTGCCGATGCACTTGACGCCGTTGCTTTATATATCAGATTTTATTGCTAACACTACATTGCCTGCGTAAAGGCTAACACCGAACTTCCAGGATTTGACGAAACTGTAAAGAAAACATTTTCTTCGTTACAGTACCAACATGAAATGATCCATAAACTAATGAACGATCAAAACACTGAAGTCGATATGTAATAATACGACGAAGAAGAATAAGAATCAGCCGCTCAAGAACTCCAAGATTAATACAGAGAATGCATGGAATCAGTTGGTCTTTGCTACCAATAATTTGTAAAAGAACTTGGTGCTCAAATACCATAATAAATGCTTGTAGAACTCAATTAAGTTGCTATGAAATTTTTGAGTGCTGGAATTGACGGTTTAGCTCTCTTTGAAACAGTAGAAGGTATCAGTTTATACGCTGATTTCTCTAAGGATGTAAAAGCAGAATATGTTATACAAATGTTCCAACCTGCCAGCGAACTGCTCATTAAATATCTGACCCTAAAAGTTGATTTCGTTCTTACTAGAGATTCATTCTACTGCTTGTATGAATACTTAAGAAAGACTAACGATTTTACAATTGCTAATAATTCCACATTATTAAACTAATGCATAACTTTGTTGGAAGAATTGAAAACTGATGGTTCAGAAGAAGCTTTAGGAGCATATGATAATATTTGTTCATACATGACAGTAGCTGGCTTAATAGTTGGCCAACCAGCTGAATATTGGGGGCCGCTTATGGATTATTGCATGGCGATGGAATCTGATTATGAAGAAATAGTTCATGTCCTTGAATTTTTCTTAGATTAATTTGTATCAAATCCAGCATTTAAGAATTTAACAAGCTAAGTAATTAAAATAACTGTTTAGCTATTCTTTAGCACATATTACACTGAAATGAAAAACAAGTCTGACAATAGTCAGATAGTATAAAAAGTCAAAGCTCTTTTATAAATGTATGGCAATGAAGCTCTTTAAGTTGCTAAGTAAAGTAGCTCCTTTGTATAGAAGAATTTTGCTAATTTCACCCAGTGATTTACTTCATTATTTTATTTTATAAATATTTATAAAATAGACTTCCCTAAATACTTATTTGTTTGTGCTGTCTCGAGGATATATTTTAGTAAAATCACATTAAAATACACTTTATAAAAATTATAATGTAATTTAATGAATATATTTATATATATATTTAATATACTGAATACTATAATTATAATAGTTAAATACTTTAAGTGAAATACTTTAAGTTTATATCTTTGAACAAATAGTTATTGTGTAACTAAGTTTGGATTTGTGGATTGCCATGATTTATGAGATGAAGATGGAATGATTAAATTGAGCCTTAGTACTGATGATAAGGTTACAGTTAAGTGAGTCATTTTATCTTTGAACAAATAATATATTGCTTTCCACTCACAGAATGCTATCATTTGCCAGTATATTGCTGCAGCCCAGGTTCTCGTTAGTCATTCCGGTTTACAACCAGCAAAAGCACTTGTTGAACGTGGTGGCTTCAATCCAGCAGCAGACCTTCAAGAACTTCGAGATCGTGTTTGTCGACGACGGATCTACAGACGAGTCTCTGCAAATAATATTAGGTCTCTCCTAAAAGTACGACAACATAGTCATACTGAAGCACGAGAAGAACCTGGGTACGCTGCACACCAGAACAGACGGAGCGTTATCCGCCAACGGAGAATACGTGATCCAGTTCGACCCAGACGACAGGTTCACGACCAACGACGCGTTGCAACTGATAGATGAAAAGATGCACGAGTTATATGATATTTACCATTTTAAGGAAAATAGAATATACAATGGAGAAGCGTATGAGTTTACTTGGCAAAACCCAAAAGACGTCTATTTACATAATGAATAGATCTTGGACCGGGTGTTGAACGGGAAGCTTAGTTATACCGTTCACGGGAAAGCAATAAAGCGTGGTCTCTATACTTCTCTCAAAAACATGCTTGGACCGCTCGAGTCCCAACACATCATTTACAGCGAAGACTTCTTTATGATCATGGGACTATCAATTAATGCAAAATCTTACAAGGGCTTGAATGTTGTAGCGTATGATTACTATATGAACACTGATTCCGTCATGGGAGACATTGAGACTTCTTTGAACAAATCGATCAAGTACATTACCGACAGCAACATCATATACCAGTAGTGCTACCGCTTGACGAACAGCTCCATGATATTCGACAGATATCTGGACGTCATTTGGTTCTTCAACCAGCAGACGAAACTAAACTACGAGGACAAGTTCTAAATATGTCAGCTGGTACTGAAGGAGTACGTAAAGGACTACGAAAGGGTTATGCACGAAACTTGTGGTTTCAAATGAGTTTTGTTTGATTATTATGAGATGAATAATAAATGAAAAATAAAAAATATATACGTATAATACAATTTCACATGTACCACTTCAGGTTAATGAGACGAGAATTAGAGCAAAAACTAGCATAACTTCTATTCAACTAAAACCGGCCAATTCCACTCATTGAGCTAACAAAGCACTTGAAAGCGAGCACTCAAGACTTAGAACAAGTTATAAACGTACTGTCGTACTAAGGCATTATTTCATAAATTGAATTTAGAAACTTCGTGTATATTGTTCTCAATTGTCCTGGATACGGAACAGAAGTATTTTAAACCAAAAAGCAAGAATGGCTTTAATAATTTAAATATAATCATTTTAGTGAACTCAATTAAAAAATGGATGCGATAATGGTACAACTCTAGAAAGAATGTGAAAACGAATGATTATACTTTGCTTCAATAATTTACAACATTAGAATTAAAATAGACGTGTTAATTCAAGTGCCGAACTAATTATCTTTAAATATCTTTAATTAGTTGTCAGAGTGACCAAACTTGAAGAATAGATATGATTGAGAATAATTGTATCATTGTGTCAGTCGAAGTGCATAACCGTTTAGCACCTTTCGTTCATCTCAAACTTTCCCGAGTCGATTTAAAACACGAAGCTCATGAATATATTTTTAACGTTCATTTATTTCAGAACCTCTTGTATAGCATTAATAGTTCCTCCGGTGTAAACGGAGTCGTCGTGAATCAGAACGACGTCGTTTTCATTAATGGCTCCCATTTCCACCTCCAAACTCTCGTTTTTGTTCTTGTGGAGGAGGAAATAGTCCAGCGAGATAACTGGACCGGGCAGTTTACCAGCTTTGCGGGCCATCACGATTCCGGCGTTAATATCAACTGCTAAAATTGAGCCGAAGAAATAACCCATGGACTCGGAAACGAGGACCTTGGTAATACCCTTGTTCTTCCACTAGTTGAACAAGACCTTGCGAATTGTCTGCACGTGCTAAGGGCACTGAAGCACTGGCTAAATATCGCGGAAACTCTACCCCTTAATCGGAAAATCATCGTATATGATGAATGCACTTTTTGCAGCTTCAATCTCCTCAACAGACATATATTGGGGTGTGGAAATATATGATTATAATGTGTGATTATAATACAGATACAATTTTTGTGAAAACATAATATTAGCAATCGCTTAGTATTATGATATCGGCTCACTCATTATGATAATACTCAAACTGTATTATAAAGTTAATCAATATGATCCAAAAGTATATCATTGTGGTCGTTTAGCTCAGCCGGTAGAGCGTTTGTCTGATAAGCAGAAGGTCCTGGGTTCGATCCCCAGAACGACCAAATTTTACTTTTTAAAGCATATCATAATTGATTTACAACATAATTATGTTACAACTATATAAATAACGGGAACTTGATGTACTAAAATCATTGTCAAGTATTTGTGTATCAAATCATATTGTACTTTAATATTTCCGTAAAGTGTTACATAAATGAGGAAGCAGAATCACTTAGATTGGAAAAAAGATGAAAACCATTTTAATTAACTGGAAATTCACTAACCACGGGAATTATTAAAATATATATTATTTTTACTTAGCTATAGTAAAATAACTAGTATATACCTATTTATTGCGTTTAGATGTATAGATGTTGGATTGTTGCTGTTGAGTGAGTCATGTTATTATATATTTCCGTATAGTGTTTAAATTAATATAAACATTAAGAATGTGGAATATGAGATGTGAACCAAAGTCCAAGAATATTTAATCTATTAGAATGTTTAGAATTGATGGAATGATGTCACATTCGTTAGATACAATGATATACCAACACGAAATATAAATTACATTCCACCTCCAAATGATTTGTTTAACAATAATTCTTTCGGACGTGGTCCAGCAGACGTTCAAGTCCTGTTTCTCTCCCAGGTCGTTCCTCAGAGGCAACATCCAGACGAACGAGCTCACGCTCCACATGATCCCCTTCGAGCACATCGACGAGGTGAAGGAATACAACCAGTGCAAGACCGCGCTGGACAAGATGAACGTCCAGGTCTTCCTGCACTTCGACTCGGTCTCCTTCCCGAGGGCGAACGAGCCGCAGGTGTACTTCAAGTACGCGTACAATCAGGAGACCCAGGTCGTCTTCAAGGTCCCGGACGCCGACTACGCCGCGATCGTGAACAAGCGCACGGCCGTGTTCGAGCTGCGCTACGACATCACCTACGTCATCGTGAACAGCTCGGTCGCCGCCATCGAGCACACGAAGTACAACGGGACCGGATGCTTCGCGGACATCGCGATGAAGTACACGATGTACGGCGACATCGAGCTCCTGGCCACCCCGAACGAGTGCGTGGTGAACTTCGCCGCCGGGGTAACCGTTTCCTTCGACTACACCTCCGGCTCCCAGAACAAGCAGATCCCCGTCCGCGCGTGCACGGCCCAGTGCCAGGACGGTGAGTACAACTAGACCTCGGCCAACTTCGTGGAGATCTCGCTCTACCGCGTGCGGAAAGAGGACGTGGACGCCCAGCTCCTCTCCGACTTCTACGCCGCGTTCGTGGCCAACCGGCTCGTGAAGGTCTCTCTGAACCTGCGCTTCGACACGAACGGGGTTCAGACGACCATAACGCAGTTCATCAGCAACAAAACGGCCAGCGACACGCTCGGCTGCGTAGCTAACGACCAAGTAACCGACACCTACTACGGGCTATCACTCTTTACGATCTTGAACAGCGATGGGGCCATGATCCAGATCCGGGACGTGCTCACGAACAAGATGAACTGCGACACGCTGGCGGCAACTCAGGTGAAGCTGGACCACTACATGGTGCAGAACCAGGTAGTCGACAGGAGGTAGCTCACGGTCCCGCTGGCGGCGTACAACGAGCAAATCGGGCTCCAGCTCCAGGCGGACGAGTCGTACGAGAACTTCAGAGAAAAGGTATTCGTGAGCCAAGAAACACACTCGCTGATTGTCCTCTCGTTTCAGGACGCTAACGGGGTTATTGTCTACGAAATATGCACGTACATTCTCACCAGCATTGGATGCTTCGAAAAACAGTAGCTCCATCTGTACAAGGACAAACAGTGCCTCCGAGTATAATTCGAACCTTTAGAGTAATGCAGGTCGCAGCAGCTGAACGCGACAGACAGAAACTCGATTGCTCTTTATTACCAAGACGGGACTAAGTACATCGCGGTTGGGTAATACAACTTGCGCACAATGATGAACTATAGTCAATACGATTTGGAAATTTGCTATGACTGCGCAAACTATGACGAAACCCAGACTTACGCAGAGAGCTCGTGCAGTCGCAATTATGATTTGTTCAAGAAAAAGCTTACTAACTCGAACGTTTTTTTCGTCTACACAAGTTTCTTCGAGCAGATAACGAGTTCCAATGTGCTCACCGAATACCAAACTATTTTTGTCCCACTTATTATAACAGCGGTGATATTGGCTGCGTTTGTAGTTGTGCTGGTGTCTGTGGTAAGCTTTAGATGAATGTTGAAGTGTATGAGTTCTTTTGTAATACGATGTTTGCTTCAATAATATATTGTGTAAAAGTAAAAAATTTGGTCGTTCTGGGGATCGAACCCAGGACCTTCTGCTTATCAGACAAACGCTCTACCGGCTGAGCTAAACGACCACATGGATATTCTTTTGGATTTAGATGTAGCACTAGAACTATACAATTCTGATGTCCTAAACTTGAAGTTGATCTCATCACTTAATTTATCGTGGACTAGTTCAAATAATATTGAAATCAATTCTGATGGAATTCACGTTCAAATTCATAAGTAAAGCTTAATGCGAAATTCTTTTATTTTAGGTCAACGTTCAATCAATTGTATTATATGTTTCGTTACATTTTACCCATCAATATTCCCAGATTGCGTCATACACTTAACGAATACGAAACGAGGGAGTTGAAGCGAACGAGAACCAAATTCATGATTTAGCAAGAATATAGTACTACACATAAATTTTAGCATACGCATTAAACTATTCATTATAAATAAGAACTATTTATGCGTATTTACAAATAAATCATACATATTATGATTAAAATTCAGCGGAGAATGTAAGTTTGCAACATTTATTTTTACAAATAGATATTTCTGGTTGGAGTGACATTTGCTATTGTGTATACCGTATTTGTGAAACAAGCCAAAATCCCACTCCACTTCTTGTGCCAATGCAACCACAACTTGCCAAGCTCGCCATCCAAGCCAAGGAAGAAATCGCTCCACGTGATATCACCAGATACGTCAAGTATCCAAGATACATTCGCGTCCAACGCCAAAAGGTTATCCTCCAACAACGTATGAAGGTTCCACCAACTGTCAACTTCTTCTACAACCCAGTCAACAAGAACTTGAACACCGAACTCCTTGCCTTCGCCAAGAAGTATGCCGTTGAAACCAAGGAAGTCCGCAAGGCCAGAATCGCCAAGGCTGCTGAAGCCAAGACTGAAACCAAGGCTCCAGTCGAACTCACCACCGGTTTGAACGCTGTCACCACCGCCATCGAACGCAAGCAAGCCAAGCTCGTCCTCATCGCCTGCGATGTTGACCCATTAGAAGTATGTATAAATGAGGGTTCTCTTAGGAGAACCTGTTGAAACTCAACTAACAAAATAGCTCGTCCTCTACTTACCAACCCTTGCCCACAAGATGCAAGTCCCATTCGCCATTGTTCGCACCAAGGCCCTTCTCGGTGAACTCGTTCACGTCAAGAACTGCACTTGCGTCGCCATCACTGAAGTCAAGAATGAAGACTCCGCTGCTCTCAAGGCTCTCATCGAAAAGTGCAATGCTGAAGTCGACTACAAGCATGCTTCCAAGACCTATGGTGGTAACACTAGATCCGAACGTTCCATCAACAAGGAAGCCGCCAAGAAGAACCACAAAGAATAGTGCAATACATAACAATCTGTCTAATATTCATTCAATAAATATTCAAAATTAAAATTATTTGTATTTGTTTGAAACGAAATATAATAATTTATATCAGTATTTTATAATTAATAATAAATGTAATAACCACTTCTTTTAATGACAAATTTGTTAAAAGCATCAATGCTGCTAAAGCTTGGAGGTCCATCAAAACTATAAAACAAAATGTAAGTATCTAATAAACTATCTATAATGAATCATTGGGATATGCGTTATTGCGAATTAACTAATACTGAATTTTCTTGGTATGAAGCTAAAAACGAAAAGAAATGTAACTCAATCGAAATATCATCAATTAAGTAAATTATAAGGGTGCTTGGAAGGCATTTAGAGAAAAACTTTGTATTTCGGATAACAACACCTAAAAAGAGCTATATATTTGCAGTTGATTGTCATGAAGCATAAATCGAATGGACGAATATACTACAAGATCTATCAGGAGTAACTGTCTAAGATGAAGTTTCTGTGTGAAATATATTATTATTCATCTAATAAAACAAAACTCATTTGAAACCACAAGTTTCGTGCATAACCCTTTCGTAGTCCTTTACGTACTCCTTCAGTACCAGCTGACATATTTAGAACTTGTCATCGTAGTTTAGCTTTGTCTGCTGGTTGAAGAACCAAATGACGTCCAGATATCTGTCGAATATCAGGGAGCTGTTCGTCAAGATATAGCACTGTTGGTATATATAGTTGCTGTCGGTAATGTACTTGATCGATTTGTTCAAAGAAGTCACCATATCTCCCATGACGGAATCAGTGTTCATATAGTAATCATACGCTACAACATTCAAGCCCTTGTAAGATTTTGCATTAATTGATAGTCCCATGATCATAAAGAAGTCTTCGCTGTAAATGATGTGTTGGGACTCGAGCGGTCCAAGCATGTTTTTGAGAGAAGTATAGAGACCACGCTTTATTGCCTTCCCGTGAACGGTATAACTAAGCTTCCCGTTCAATACTCGGTCCAAGATCTATTCTTCATGTAAATAGACGTCTTTTGGGTTTTGCCAAGTAAACTCATACGCTTCTCCATTGTATATTCTATTTTCCTTAAAATGGTAAATATCATATGACTCATGCATTTACTCATCTATTAGTTGCAACGCGTCGTTGGTCGTGAACCTGTCGTCTGGGTCGAACTGGATCACGTATTCTCCGTTGGCGGATAACGCTCCGTCTGTTCTGGTGTGCAGCGTACCCAGGTTCTTCTCGTGCTTCAGTATGACTATGTTGTCGTACTTTTAGGAGAGACCTAATATTATTTGCAGAGACTCGTCTGTAGATCCGTCGTCGACAAACACGATCTCGAAGTTCTTGAAGGTCTGCTGCTGGATTGAAGCCACCACGTTCAACAAGTGCTTTTGCTGGTTGTAAACCGGAATGACTAACGAGAACCTGGGCTGCAGCAATATACTGGCAAATGATAGCATTCTGTGAGTGGAAAGCAATATATTATTTGTTTGATATTTGACAGCGAAGAATAATAAACTAGAATAATAAAGTAATAACAACTGCAATTGTAGCTGTAAATGATATACGGTAAAATCACATGATTTTTTCTCATATTTCGAAGAATCTGATAGTTTTGGGATATTATTATTAATGCTTTATAAATATGTGCACGATCATTATTTTTTATTTTCTTGAGATCTGTGAATTCTGATGAACTAAAAGTAAAGAAACTTAGAACTAAGAATTTGATATGAACTGCAGATAAATAGTGTTAGTACAACTCTTCATTTTTACAATATTGATTTAAACCTAGTCCGCCTCCAATGAAATATAATAAAAATATATTATTCAAAATTTTAGGCTTGGAGAACTGTACCTGAAAATATAAAAGATTAAAGCTACGATTAAAGCTGAATTTGTCTTAGCTTTCAAAAAATAATATACTTTTAACTTTACATTTTTATAATTTAATATTTTTGGAGTAAATAGAAGTCAAAGTGATAAATAGTACAACATAATATTTATTATACTTCTAGTAATTTTTTTATCAACTAAAGTTAGCATATTATTTTTATTAATAAAATGAATTCAATCCATAAAATGGTAATTATTATATCTTTTAATAATTTCTTAATGAGTACATATGTGATAACTAAACATAACTAAATATAGTTTAGATAATTATTTGCTTTTAAATCTAATTCAAAATATTACAAATCATAATATTTTGACTAATCAAGGAGGTAATGTATATCACTATCTAGTTATATATTAATAAAGTACTTTTACCCTCAAATTACTTAAAATTAGCTTTTAACAATCCCCATAACCAATTTCTTGTATTTCATATATGGGGTGGAAAAATTAGCCAAAATGTTTAAATGGTGTGGTTTAATTAACAAATGTATATAAATAGTTTGCAATTTCAAAACAAGCGGGATTTTCAAGTTTTTAAATGAAATCGTGACATGATTCAAAAATTATTCCACATCTTAGAATGACCGAAACTGGTAAGTTCATAAAAATGTGCCTAGATAAGTAATTCACTTCACCAGTTTCCGCTAAAACTCGAGTGTGACTCATAGCAAAAAAGTGTAGAGACAAATATTTTTATAAATCAATTCACTGTGAAACCAGACCAAAACAAAAAGAACCCGCATCTCTCAAGCGTTAATCTTCACTTGCAAATATTATTTAAACCATTGAATAAGTCTTATTCCAATATTTAAAAATAATATTCAAAAGAAAATAAATTTTATTCGTCGCACATTTTTAGTGATATACTAGAATATATATATTTCACTCCATATTTCAAAATTATCAAAAATTATCATGTGTAAAATCTCACGAAAAGACTCTTGGATACTCGCGTATTGAGGCAAAATCGCATATGTTTTATATTTCTAAAGTTTATACTATAGCCATCCAACAATAGACAATACGAGCACTTTTGACAATAATTGCCAATAAGACAATCATTGTCTCTATTGTGTACCACAATTACAGATAAAATGACAATAAGATTTTTGTCACTTTTCCTTTAATTCTGTTTTACAGTATTTATTCATCTAATATATTGTAAATTTAATTTTAGCATCATATTTCATAGGCTCAGTCAATATCTTAAGTGACCTAGAAAAAATAAAATAATACTGATTTCATTCATTTTATACAATATTTGATTCATATTTTTTATTAACCACTCCCGCGCAAGAAGATATGTTACACAAACAATAAACTCAGAACATGGTAAATATAACTTACATATTAATATGTAAATATAACTATAAGTGACTATAGCCTAATAATTATAAAAGTTAATTATAAAAGTTATGAGATATAAGATTCAAGTAGGCATTTACTCCAAATTACAAAGTATAATAGTTGAATAAGGCAAACTTGCAAAACGGAAGATGTATATGGATTGATGTCTCGTTGAAAAAATGATACCAAAATAACATCATTTTGAAGTTATAGAATCTTACAAGCAATAGCAAAGAAACGAAAAATAATTAAATATAGTAGTACAGAGTGCTCAATACATAGATTATAGCTGAATTTCAGAGCTTAATTATTTTCAAGTTTAAATATAGTAGTACAGTAGTTTAATAACAGTAACAAAGTTAAAACTACAAAGATAATAAGAGTATATGAAAAAATTATATCATTACACTTCATTTAGAATAATCTCGATTTGACAAACTATTGTAAGTTTAATTAATAATTTTGGATTAACCATCAAAATTTAGTTTTTATGAAGCGCTTTCGTAATCTTATTAAGTCAATAACATCTACGGATGGTTTTCTAAAGTCTACGCTGAACAGAATATTTAACACTATATTAAATAATGGAAATAGGATTTAAGAATTTAGGATACAGTTATGGGAGGTGGAATTGCTTTTTCTTGTTTACTATGTGAGTAATTATATATTAAAATATTTTGCCACTTCTAATGCGGATGACAAATTCCAATAAATAATCTCAAGTTGGAGATTATTCATGAACTACTCATTAACACAAGAGGGCCAAAAATATGATTTCGATCGTATTAGACCATAATCGACTATTCAAAGTCGGTATTTAATATTCCAAAAAGGAAAAATAGAAATTACCACATGCAATAAAAGGACGGCAATGACAAAAATAAACGCGGTAGAAGATGTTTAGGGAAGGTCAACTAATTCACTTAACAAACTTAGGCAGTTCTGAAGCGTTTGTATTCTCTTCATTTCTGGGTCCAACGGATGAATTCATAAAATATTGTACCAATCTGAACTAGTTATATCACTTGTTTAAGATGTCCCTGTGTAATTTCTACGTTTTAGTCAACAAAACTAATTTATGAAAGGTTTTATCTCGAAAATATATGGTAGTTAAGCCTGATTGGAGAAAAGAATAAGAGGATCCAATGATTGGTATACGGACGCAATATGTAATTTATAACTAGTAGCGCAAGCACTGGACCTGCAGAGGACCTCGGTGTTCATCTTCAACTGGGTCAATCTAAACGATTTTAGGTATTTCTTAATCACGAAAAACAATGGAGGACTTTTTCTTTCAATCTCAACCGGGAGCTCAAGATGAAGTATTGGTGCTTCGCTTAATTAGAATTATAATTCAGGTAGTTACAGTCGCTTTCATTCTCAATATTCAAATAATGAATGCATTTTTGTTTCTTGAAGAATGGAATCAAGTGGGTTAGTCGGGCCCAGCATTAAATAATATATTGATGCTACTCTAAAGCAACAGTTATTTTACTTATGATCTTCCACTTCCATTTCATAATGAGAAATCAATTTTCTTGATTGTTAAATTATACAACGTTAGGTAAAGTTGAAACTTATTATTGAAGTATATACAGAGTTATATACGTTAATTATTGTAGCACAGCTATCCAAGGCTCAACCAGGCCTTGATGTGATTGAAGCACTTTACAAATCAATAGTAAATAGAGTTAATGAGTGTATTGATGAGGAGGGAGAACACACTCATTATTGAGCCGGGCAGTGATATAAGTAAGATTCAAATAATAAACTTCATTCTTCTTCCTAATTCAAAAAAGCATTTCGAGGGCCCACCACTGTAGTTAAAACATTTTGCTTGGAAAAAGTAGGAATCGTTGTTGCCTCAATCAATTAAGATAAGTGTGGTTAGATATGATCTTAATAACACTATTGACTTCTTTACGAATAATATTTATGAAAACAATATGAAGTGAAATAATATAAAATAATTTTTTTAATTTATTTGTTACCTCAGATGATGTATTGAAATTGAATAATAAACTTCTATCATGCTTTAACTCTTTTCCGCCCAGATATGTTTATAAACGCAAATATTTGATATATTATCAATGTTTCTAACACAATTATTAAAACACTTTCATGCTGCTAGGACTTCTGAGAAACGAACGCACCTCCACCAAACAATTTGAATTTCATTTCATATAATATTTTTAATAATATGTTAATTACAAATAAATTAAGCTATTATAACATTACCACACCAATAACATGTTTCATACTGCCATTTAATCCAGAAGAACCTAAATATTAGTAAACGCATCACAATGACCAAGTAAACTTAAATGTCACACGTGATTTAATTTTTGAAAGAAATGAAATCTCCAAGAGCCAAGTTACCAAGACCACTAAAACTAGTCTTCAAAAACACAAGGAAAGTAATTCAATAAATTTGTCTATGATACTCTATAGTACCCTCCGTAACTTTTGAGTGATAAAATTCTGATTTATAACATTATTAAAAAATCCAAATTAGAAATTTACTCATTTTTTCCTTATTTTTTGGCCTCGCATTTCAAATCCGCACTTGGGATATGAAAGCCGTTTTGCGTCGAGTCCTAAGTATCTGGAATTAGCATAATTTATAAAAACTAGAGTAATCCAACGACGCTTTCAATTTTTGATACCCCCTTCTGGGTCGAAAAGAGTTAAACATGATTGAGCCTATCATATTTCAAACATATTCAATATAATATGGAGTCAAATAAAATATTTTGATTTTCGTCGTTTTAGTTCATTTTCCTATGGCTAAAATGAAGCTTAGACAATAAGAGGCAATTATAAATATTATTGAAACAGTTTTTAGCGTTTAAATCATAATTGTAAAGATTGACTTTCAAGTTGCATTTATTATATTATATATGTTATAGTATAAACTTTATACTATAACATACTTTAACAATAGAAAAATTGATAAAAGTTTAAGACGAAACAAAAACTATATGGTTAAAAGTTTTAACTTAAAACTCTATTGCTAATAGTTACGTTGTTACTTTACTTGACTGCTACAAGTAACAACGTATGTAAAATTCTGAATATGTATAACTTGAAAGAGTATTTAGGTTAGTTAATCATTTGTGGTTCTTCTTGGCGGCTTCCTTGTTGATGGAACGTTCGGATCTAGTGTTACCACCATAGGTCTTGGAAGCATGCTTGTAGTCGACTTCAGCATTGCACTTTTCGATGAGAGCCTTGAGAGCAGCGGAGTCTTCATTCTTGACTTCAGTGATGGCGACGCAAGTGCAGTTCTTGACGTGAACGAGTTCACCGAGAAGGGCCTTGGTGCGAACAATGGCGAATGGGACTTGCATCTTGTGGGCAAGGGTTGGTAAGTAGAGGACGAGCTATTTTGTTAGTTGAGTTTCAACAGGTTCTCCTAAGAGAACCCTCATTTATACATACTTCTAATGGGTCAACATCGCAGGCGATGAGGACGAGCTTGGCTTGCTTGCGTTCGATGGCGGTGGTGACAGCGTTCAAACCGGTGGTGAGTTCGACTGGAGCCTTGGTTTCAGTCTTGGCTTCAGCAGCCTTGGCGATTCTGGCCTTGCGGACTTCCTTGGTTTCAACGGCATACTTCTTGGCGAAGGCAAGGAGTTCGGTGTTCAAGTTCTTGTTGACTGGGTTGTAGAAGAAGTTGACAGTTGGTGGAACCTTCATACGTTGTTGGAGGATAACCTTTTGGCGTTGGACGCGAATGTATCTTGGATACTTGACGTATCTGGTGATATCACGTGGAGCGACTTCTTCCTTGGCTTGGATGGCGAGCTTGGCAAGTTGTGGTTGCATTGGCACAAGAAGTGGAGTGGGATTTTGGCTTGTTTCACAAATACGGTATACACAATAGCAAATGTCACTCCAACCAGAAATATCTATTTGTAAAAATAAATGTTGCAAACTTACATTCTCCGCTGAATTTTAATCATAATATGTATGATTTATTTGTAAATACGCATAAATAGTTCTTATTTATAATGAATAGTTGAATGCGTATGCTAAAATTTATGTGTAGTACTATATTCTTGCTAAATCATGAATTTGGTTCTCGTTCGCTTCAACTCCCTCGTTTCGTATTCGTTAAGTGTATGACGCAATCTGGGAATATTGATGGGTAAAATGTAACGAAACATATAATACAATTGATTGAACGTTGACCTAAAATAAAAGAATTTCGCATTAAGCTTTACTTATGAATTTGAACGTGAATTCCATCAGAATTGATTTCAATATTATTTGAACTAGTCCACGATAAATTAAGTGATGAGATCAACTTCAAGTTTAGGACATCAGAATTGTATAGTTCTAGTGCTACATCTAAATCCAAAAGAATATCCATGTGGTCGTTTAGCTCAGCCGGTAGAGCGTTTGTCTGATAAGCAGAAGGTCCTGGGTTCGATCCCCAGAACGACCAAATTTTTTACTTTTACACAATATATTATTGAAGCAAACATCGTATTACAAAAGAACTCATACACTTCAACATTCATCTAAAGCTTACCACAGACACCAGCACAACTACAAACGCAGCCAATATCACCGCTGTTATAATAAGTGGGACAAAAATAGTTTGGTATTCGGTGAGCACATTGGAACTCGTTATCTGCTCGAAGAAACTTGTGTAGACGAAAAAAACGTTCGAGTTAGTAAGCTTTTTCTTGAACAAATCATAATTGCGACTGCACGAGCTCTCTGCGTAAGTCTGGGTTTCGTCATAGTTTGCGCAGTCATAGCAAATTTCCAAATCGTATTGACTATAGTTCATCATTGTGCGCAAGTTGTATTACCCAACCGCGATGTACTTAGTCCCGTCTTGGTAATAAAGAGCAATCGAGTTTCTGTCTGTCGCGTTCAGCTGCTGCGACCTGCATTACTCTAAAGGTTCGAATTATACTCGGAGGCACTGTTTGTCCTTGTACAGATGGAGCTACTGTTTTTCGAAGCATCCAATGCTGGTGAGAATGTACGTGCATATTTCGTAGACAATAACCCCGTTAGCGTCCTGAAACGAGAGGACAATCAGCGAGTGTGTTTCTTGGCTCACGAATACCTTTTCTCTGAAGTTCTCGTACGACTCGTCCGCCTGGAGCTGGAGCCCGATTTGCTCGTTGTACGCCGCCAGCGGGACCGTGAGCTGCCTCCTGTCGACTACCTGGTTCTGCACCATGTAGTGGTCCAGCTTCACCTGAGTTGCCGCCAGCGTGTCGCAGTTCATCTTGTTCGTGAGCACGTCCCGGATCTGGATCATGGCCCCATCGCTGTTCAAGATCGTAAAGAGTGATAGGCCGTAGTAGGTGTCGGTTACTTGGTCGTTAGCTACGCAGCCGAGCGTGTCGCTGGCCGTTTTGTTGCTGATGAACTGCGTTATGGTCGTCTGAACCCCGTTCGTGTCGAAGCGCAGGTTCAGAGAGACCTTCACGAGCCGGTTGGCCACGAACGCGGCGTAGAAGTCGGAGAGGAGCTGGGCGTCCACGTCCTCTTTCCGCACGCGGTAGAGCGAGATCTCCACGAAGTTGGCCGAGGTCTAGTTGTACTCACCGTCCTGGCACTGGGCCGTGCACGCGCGGACGGGGATCTGCTTGTTCTGGGAGCCGGAGGTGTAGTCGAAGGAAACGGTTACCCCGGCGGCGAAGTTCACCACGCACTCGTTCGGGGTGGCCAGGAGCTCGATGTCGCCGTACATCGTGTACTTCATCGCGATGTCCGCGAAGCATCCGGTCCCGTTGTACTTCGTGTGCTCGATGGCGGCGACCGAGCTGTTCACGATGACGTAGGTGATGTCGTAGCGCAGCTCGAACACGGCCGTGCGCTTGTTCACGATCGCGGCGTAGTCGGCGTCCGGGACCTTGAAGACGACCTGGGTCTCCTGATTGTACGCGTACTTGAAGTACACCTGCGGCTCGTTCGCCCTCGGGAAGGAGACCGAGTCGAAGTGCAGGAAGACCTGGACGTTCATCTTGTCCAGCGCGGTCTTGCACTGGTTGTATTCCTTCACCTCGTCGATGTGCTCGAAGGGGATCATGTGGAGCGTGAGCTCGTTCGTCTGGATGTTGCCTCTGAGGAACGACCTGGGAGAGAAACAGGACTTGAACGTCTGCTGGACCACGTCCGAAAGAATTATTGTTAAACAAATCATTTGGAGGTGGAATGTAATTTATATTTCGTGTTGGTATATCATTGTATCTAACGAATGTGACATCATTCCATCAATTCTAAACATTCTAATAGATTAAATATTCTTGGACTTTGGTTCACATCTCATATTCCACATTCATAATGTTTATATTAATTTAAACACTATACGAAATATTAAAGTACAATACGATTTGATACACAAATTACTTGACAATGATTTTAGTATATCAGGTTCCCGTTATTTCTATAGTTGTAATTTAATTATGTTGTTAATTAATTTGCAGTGTTTAAAGAAGTAAAATTTGGTCGTTCTGGGGATCGAACCCAGGACCTTCTGCTTATCAGACAAACGCTCTACCGGCTGAGCTAAACGACCACATGGATATTCTTTTGGATCATAGTGATTATCTATATAATATTGTAAAGAGTGTGAGTTTTATCATAACTATTATTACTATAAGCGATTAAATCACTACGATTTACTCAAAATTTTATCTATATTAATATTACATGTTATAATTATATATTATTCCACACCCCAATATATGTCTGTTGAGGAGATTGAAGCTGCAAAAAGTGCCTTCATCATTTACGATGATTTTCCGATTAAGGGGCAGAGTTTCCGCGATATTTAGCCAGTGCTTCAGTGCCCTTAGCATGTGCAGACAATTCGCAAGGTCTTGTTCAACTAGTGGAAAAATTAATACTGGTTTTTCTTGTCATTTTTAATATCAGACTCTTTAACTATTATACAATTATCGTATAGTCTAGTTTTATTAACTCAATTACTCACTTTAAAAACTCTTTTGGATATTCTCAGATCACACAAAAACATAAGATTTGGTTACAAATTAATGTAAAATTAGTGAAGTTTATCTTACTATCATTAAATATAGATTATGCATTTATAATACATTAAAATAATCATAAAAATATATAATTCATGTATTAAATGAAATAATACTGGGAACGCGTGAAAGAACCGCTATATTACAATTAACTGGTATTAACATATTCAAAATGTTATCAATTTTTACAAAAGATTCGTATTTTATATTAATTATATAGTAATATCAGTCCATTCTTAGCTCAATTGCAGAATTGATATACCCACTTCATAAATGTCCAAACAGAGGAATAGGAATTACTTGAACGTTTTAGTCCGCTCACAACGGAGATAACTGACGACTAAGAGTCGTAAACATTTAATGAGACTGTTTAAATATTATAGTAATTATAGGAACAGTAAAAACCGCAAAATATTTGTATTAGTGTGTTTAGCGGCATTCTAAATTTCTTGAATCCAAAGTCTCACTCTTAGTCAGGCTCTTCACGTCTCATTTCAATTGATGTATTGCGCGGGATATCAATCTTTCTGCTGATCATCATGCACGAAGCGAATCGTTTTGGTGATGTAGCTTCTTTCACGAATTTAAAGATGCCCTTTGTAATTCTGGTGTATTTAGTGGGTTGTCCAGCGTTCATATTCGCCTAGTGGAGATCTTTCTTCGTTTTGCTCTCGGGTCTCGTGTACTCCTTTTTGAACACAAACCAGCCTACTTTTAAACAAGCCACTTTGATTTTTGTTAAGAAAACTGTGTTCTCACTTTTACTACTGCCGTTATATTTCACGTTCAATCAGATTAACGGGTGGCTGTGGGCAATCGCGGACAACGTGAACGCGAGCTCTCCTTTAATAAACATTTTCTCCGCACACTGGTACGAATATGTGCTTGACAGTCAGTTGTGCATCTTTTTCGGGCTCATCTTCACTGTAATCCACGTTTTCGCCTACATCATTGACATTATAGCACTGGGTGTATAAAAATTTAAACTTCACAACATATTCCACGTAAAATCACTTCTATATCTGATATTTGCATAAATTTCTTCCTTCATATTCAACCAAACCAGTTCGCTAGCATGCTCGAGTGCCCAGCGAACAACCTCCGAACCCCAGCTAATCAACGAGAGGGCTTCCAAAAACTCCTCTTCTCCTTCATCTCGGGCACTTAATTGCAAATGTTCCCCCTTATAACGAACATGTTCCTCGGCATGTTGGGCAGTTTTCTGCTTGGTATTAAAACCCACAAAATAAACGAAAACAATAATTTTAACCAGTTCAGGAAGAGATATTTAACAGTTTTTGGTTTTTCGTTCGTCATTCCGATGGTTATGTGGGGAATTCAGAGCGGAATAACCGTTATTGACATTAAAAAAGGAAAGAGAACGTAGTTCCAGTCCATTATGCGCTTCAAAGAGGGAATATACAGCTACTACTGCCTACAACCAGAAATGGTGCTGTTCGACGACATACTGTAATTCATTGTAGTATTCGCATTCGTAGTTTACTACGATGGGTGCACGAATGAACAAAGCGTATATAGAACTAACAGGACTTTATACTTGAGAAGGCTCTCAACAGCTTCACTCACGTGCTATGTGTGGTCCATGCTACTCGGATGCATCATCAGAGGATACCTGCCGTACAACAAAGCGAACGTATTTTAATTCGTCGGGCTAGAAATACTGTACTTCGCCGTGCAACTAGTGCTGCTAATTGGACTTGACTCCGCAGACTGGATCTGGACCCCGGATTGGCTGGCTTCCTCAATACCGAAAATGTGCACCAAAAAGTTCAAAAAGGGGCAGTTTGCAAATAATAATCATCTTTGTGTCAAATCTTACCTGCTGTTTCAAAAAGACCAATAATTAGATGAACCTATTTAGTGAAAGTAGATCAACACATTGCAACCGTTATTCTATAAGCTAAATTGGTCAAAATTATAGTTGGAAGCTAGTAAAGTCATTATTGACGCCCATACAATGTCTAATGCGGGAAAACAGCACTTTAGAGGTTTTCAAACAAAAACGAAAACATCAAAATTGATTCAGCCATTAATGATGTGTAATTAAAAAAGATAATATATAATTAATTTTTGAATTAATTGAAAATAGTTATCCTTTCATTAATTACATGAAATTTACATGAAATGCAATTTATTAAAATCAGTGTGAAAATAATAATTGTTGTATTATAATTGCGTGTGTGGCGTTTGATGCTGTAAGGCGGGTGATATGTGGTGTTACAAAATATATTTATAATAATGTGAGAATATAGTGTCATTGTTTCAATAAACTATTATGCTTTGAATTTATAGTACTTTATCAATCATTTTTAGCCGTCAGCACGGTTCTCAACATGTTATCATTGTTTATTATTGACTTTTTTCATCATTAATGAAGTGAAATTTTACGCATTTTTCACGAAATACTTTTGAGAACTGAGCATCATATCATTCTATCTCACAAATGTGATGAATAAACTCTGCACTCATTGTATATACTAGGTCCCAGTGTGTTAAAATATAATAATTCTTCTAAATTTATTAAAGTTATTCTCACTTTTTATTGTCTTCAAAAGAGCGTCCAATAGCTAGTGTTTTCTTTTCCATTTTATTTGCACGTTATTCCTTATTTTTCTTTTTACAAGAATCCAAATAATAATCTGCATTGTGCTGGTATGCTTCTTCAAGTTGTTCATCTAGTAGTTGGTAATAGAAAATGAATATGAATAAACCTATTATTGTTAGGTAAAATGGTTTAATGTCAGAACATAATGCACTCCAAATACCCAAAATAATGAATACAAGCAAACAAAGATCGTTTATTACATTCCAAATATGTCGTTTAACTTCCTTGCGAGATTTTTGTGTAATACATTCACCGTCAGAAGCAAACCCGTTGTTATTCATGTACTTAGCTACAGTGGCTAATATAATCCCAAAACCTGGAATAACTCCATATCCTGTGAATATTAACCCATTCAAAAAGTCTTCATAATAACTAGCCTCATGTTTATAGTCTCCTCTCACATTTAGTAGTGATTTATGATATTAGCACTGAGCTTCTGTTAATTCATTTTATAATTCAATCGTTTTGTATTACAAACTAAATGGCAATATCTTATAACAATTCGTGGGAGATTCTATTTTAGTTGCTTAAAGTTATTATGGCTACTCTATTTCTTTAGTGTTAAAGTCTATTTTAGGTTCAAATAACGAATCGTGCTACTATATAGGTAAACTTTCTACACTTAATTATTCAATATCAGCTTCTACTATTTCTTCCGTTTGCGCGTTTGTTACAATATTATCAGAAATTTACTCATGATGTGTTATGTTCACTAATTATTTCATTATATAACTGCCAAATGAATTTTTGCAAATATATGGTGTGATGAAGGCAACTATTCCGAAGAAAATTGCCTACCACTAATCTAATGGTGCTATTGAAATTGTTTAGTTTTTGGAAAACAGTAACCCGAAAAATATACAAATCCCATACACTTCTATTGAACTTAAGATGCTCTAAAAGAATTGATCGATATTAGTTGTCAACAAAATACCAGTCTGTTTGGCGAACTCATCTTGATGGTCGCATATTCCAAATACCTGGAGCAAAAACGGACATAATTTAGTCAACTCTTAAAACATTAAGGATGTTGGTAGAAATACAGTGACAATTGGATCTACAACTAGCATAATCGTATAATATATCAATTTGAGAATAGAAATTATCATTATCTTCATTTGTATCTTAACCGCTTAGTTATTACATTAAATAATGTATTTAATTGAATTAATACTTGAAGATATTATTAATAATAAGTTTGTTAACATTTATACTAAGTGTACAAATATTTTAATTATCGCTTTATTTATTTGTTGATAATATTCTAAGATTAATTAAAACTTGGAGATCGAATAAATGGTTCCTGATAAATATATTTTAACAATTACTTGAACATTGTATTTTACTTGTTCGTTCTTGATGAAATCGAAGTTCAACTTAGTATCTGTAAATGCAAAAAATACATTATAAACAAATCCTTAGAAGTATCCAAAGACCTGAATTACTGTGGTGTGGTTTGTTTTTGTTTTGTTTTGGTTGTTTTGTTTTTGTGTTTTTTTTTTTGGGTTTTTTTTTTTTTTTTGGGGGGGGTTGGGTGTTGTGGTGTGGGTTGTTGGTTTGTTGTTGTTTGTGTTTTGTTTTTTTTTTGTTTGGTTGGGTGGTTTTGGTTGTGTGTTTGTGTGGTTTTGGTTGTTTTGGGTGTTGTGGTTGGTGTTGTTGTGGTTTTGTTTGGTTTGTTTGGTTGTTTGTTTTGTTGTGTGTTGGTGTTGGGTTTGTTTGTGTGTGTTGTTTGGGTTTTTGTTGTGGTTGTTGTTGTGGGGTGGTGTGTGGGTGGTGGTTTTTTGGTGTTTGGTGTTTTGTGTGTTTGTGTTGTTGTTGGGTTTTGGTTTTGGTGGGTGTGTTTTGTTTTTGTTTGGTTTTTTTTGTTTGGTTGGTGGTTTTGTGTTTGTTTTTGTTTGGTTTGTTTGTTGGTGTTTTTTTTTGTGGTTGGTTTTTGGTGTTTGTTTTTGGGTGGGGGTTGGGTTTGTTGTTTTTTTGTTGTTTGGGTTGGGTTTGGGGGTTTTGGTTTTTGTTTTTTGTTTTGTGTTGTTTTTTTGTGTTGGTTGGGGTAACATCTTGATTAAAAAGGTTTTGTTATCTAACGGATCTGCAGATGGTTTAATACACTATTTAAACCACTCTTGCTTCATAATTTCTTAATTAATTAAGCTGAAACCTAAGAGTATAATTGGGTAAGCAGTACTTTCAGCAAGATATTCGGCGGCATATAACATCTTTTCACTTGGATATATGAGGTAGAATAGATTACTAACTCTAGTAGAATAGAACTAAATTTGTAAATATTGCAAAATTTACATAATATCAGTAACTGTTTAAATGATATCTAATATTTTAATCAATGCTTAAACAATATACTAGATCCAAAATGTGATGCGTTTCTATTATATTTATTATTTACTTGCTTCAATTATCGGTTCTGACGAATTATTATTTTATTCAGAGTCATCATTTAATGATTCCACTATTTAGTAATAGCACAAACCTCTAACAAAGATATATAGCAATCCAATACCAATTACAGAAGAAAATTACACTTTAATTGAAAAATCTGTAAATAGTAGAATTACTACCAAAGCTACGAACGCTAGTATACTTAATATATAATCTAAGGCTTATCCTTTAGATTTTTCTTTAATTACAATTTTCATAACAATATTTATTCCAATTAACGGGCAGAATATAAATATCAGACATTTACTTAAATTTATTAAAAAGTTATCTGAAAAATATGCCTTTAAGCACATGTCTTATATTGCTTACAATATACTTCGTGTGTACCCAATAGCTTATTTATCAGCTTCTACATCGTTAGTCAAATAAGGCCATGTCTTGTTTATTACCATTTCTTCAAAAGAATCATTGATATTTGTCAAGTTGGTAAATATGTGCTTCAATGCTGGATCTTCCCATGTATAAAACATAGCAGGCATGTAAGTGAAATTATCAACACAAATATATGGACCATAAAAATAGCTATAGTAACCTTCTTCTTATTATTGTTATATTTCAGTTCTGATGTTGAATATTATACCGGAACCAAGGGGGTATTCAATGTCTCTGGGGCTGTTTGCATAAAATTGAACACACTTATTAAGAATAGAGATATTTTCGAATCCGTCTGGCCTTTAGCCCTCAATTGGAACTCCAGCAAGTATTTAAACAATATTTTGTGTCTAAATGTATTCTGAATGCTCTCCAAATAAAATTGATTCTGAAAGCATAACTTGGTCTCCTTTTTTGAGTGGGTTGCATGGAGCCTATATCAGCCACGCATGAGTTTAATTTTGAACTCGAATTTCAGGATAAAGGTAGTTTCCATAGTCTTTGTTGTACAAAGAAAGGTTCGGGTTGTAAACGGGGAAGATAACATCGTTTTGGGTCACTGAGATGACTCCTGTTTCTGGTTTGATGTCAATGAAGATTCTCTTCTCACAAGTATATTCTTTAAAAGTAAATGTTGACCAGTCTTGGGGTTTCCCTTAGTACAAATCCAAAAGTTGGCCATGACTGTTAGAAGCAATATTGATAAATAACTGACCAAAATAGCAAGCTCTATAATTTAGGTCTATAAACACAATGTTATCTGAAAGAATCTCCAAGTTATTGAAATTAGAAAGGTTTGTTACTTGAGACACAGAGCTCAACAACTTTATATTATCAGCTTCACTGCTACATATCTCTAAAATCTGCCCATAGACAGTTACTTCTATTCTTGATTGTTCAGCTGGTACAGAAGTGTAAATATATTTTAATTAAAAATTACCTGTATCAATGTTCTTATAATTAATTTTATAAGCGAGATAAGCAAACTCGATTGCTTAAGGTTTTTCTATAACAATTATTGGATTGCTTTGCGAATTGCCTTCGTACTTTATGCACACGTTCTGTGAATAGATATATGCAAGTAAGATCATTTAGTGAAGTGAAAAGATTGACTTGCAGTTAGGGTCAAAGTTGATTGTATCAAAGCTTATAGTTTACATTATTAAAATGTTATCCAATCACTAACAAATACTAAAATATCTTAAAGTTAAGGGTTCATATAAAAATTTTAATTAGATATATAAAACTAATTAAAGTTACATACTATAAATGTACATTGAAAGTTTCATGTTTTGTATCCGATCACAAAATCACAAATATGATTATGTATACTTATCAAATATATTACTCTTCTGAGTATAATTAGAAACAAAAATTACATATTACTTATTACTTATACAATAACGTATGACACTGAAGTTAGCCAGGACTTAAGGTGCGAAAATAAATATGTGATTAAATTCCATATGGGTAGTAAACCCCTAACTTATTGAAAGAATCCGTAAAGGATGCACTAACAATAACCTAAATAAGAATGTATTATTTTACTAAAACTATTTTAATATTAAATACTTAAGATCATTCTTTTTATTATCTATGTGCTTGATTTTTCAATAAATGATTGCAATTTTCATTTGCGTACATAATAAAGTCATTGATTACAGTTTTCATTAGTGGAGTGTGACATTATAATTATTGTTGTTATATAATAATTTAATCATGTTATATATAGTGCTGCTTTTGTAAAGCGATTATTTGAATATTTGTGTTTAATATGAAAATAATATCCAAAAAGTACAGGGCGGGATCTACACTGCCCTGATCATCAAAATATTATTTTACACACGCAGATTGCTAAGATTTCGAGCCAGAGCTGCATCTAAAGTCGATAACTTGACATCGAAAGCTCCTTAAAAGCACCTTTCTGAGTAATAAACGTTCTACCGAATACGACCAGTTAATCTGTAGCACACTTCCGTGAACTAAAGAGAGTTTACAAAATCAATATTTTATAAGTCTAAAAAGTATTTAAACCCCAAAGTGCTAGAATCATTGTATAAAAACACAAAAGATGGGTTACAATAATTATGTTGATAACACCTGAATATACTACACTTTGTAATTCAAATTTACAAATAATTATCCTTATCTTTCAGTTAGAATTAAATTTGTTTTCAAAAATGTGTCACCGAGCAATAATTTCATTGCAGTTGGATCTGGTGTTATTATTTCTGTAAAATTAATTTAAGCTTGATAATTAGAAACAAAAGTATTTACATCTTAAAAAATTATTGAGTTCCAACATTAAGCTAAATCGACTGCACATATTTGGTATCAAGTAAACTACTTTTAGCTGTTATTTAGTCAATGCATGATATTTATGGCGAAACTAAAAACTAAAAATATTGTGGGTACAAGTTAACACTAGCAGTGAGGGTTGAGCCCCTCGAATCACAAAGAGAGCTTCCAGTGAGTACTTGTATTATATTTTACACACATAGGTGGTAACGTATCCAAAAATTAATTTTTCACTCCATGAAATTGATGATGCTCGACACAGGAATTTTGAAAATAATCAATATGAATGGATTCTATTTCAGCATCAGGTTCCTTAGATCAGGGAACAGCGAATATTAACGCTAAATTTCTTTACTATCAAATTATACTTAAATTGATCAATATCACATAACTCATATTCTGATACTAATTCATACTAGTATCGACCCATTTTGAGCAGTACTTCTGACTTAATAAACTAATTATATTATTAAAATCTGAGTACGATAATTATTTGAAATCGAAAACCGAAATGTAGTACCTTTCAAAATTCAAATTTTCAGTAAATTTTCAATCAAAATTAGATTGTATCCATATATTCTTGAGTTTGGTTATGGCCGTAGTAATAATAGTCAGTAAAGTTGTTGACACCTCCAACCAAGTAAAATTTGACTTTAACTTTTTGGTAGAATTTTAATACAAGCTAATCTAAAAGTACTGAATTCAATACACATAATAATACCAGTATATCTGATCTTAAGCTCATCTAGTTCTCAACTAAATAGCTTTATAACTCCAAAGTACCAAAACATGAAATCACTCTGGAACAGAACCTGAATAAACTCTGTTGTTCCATCATTTCTGTTTAGAGGTTGCAGTAGCACAACTTCTTCAACGATTGATTCACGGTGGCTGAACCTGCTTTATTAATGTGATAGTAGCTTATGCGATTAAAATTAATTTTCCTGCTTGACAAGAAATTTATTTATATCTCATCAGTACTGAATTGAGTTAAGCTTCCTAAAAATGGCGTTTGGTCTAAATTCATTTTTGGAGCGTGAGATGGTAAATCAATATACGTGGCGGAAATAGCTTTATAACGATAGTATGTCTTGGTTGTTTGACACTACATTTTGGCTTATCACCACCCCAAATAACCCCTAAATGTTAAATGTTAATTAATTAAAACAATTTTCCAAATCCGACCGAATTTCATCAAATACCATTAATAATAAGTGTAATATTACAAATGTTTCTTCATAATAATTTGTCAGATCTATAGGGACTCCAGAAATATCTGTTGGTATATCGGCCTCTGATATGTAGGTGGTATTATCGATAACTTAAGTGATAACTCCAATTGTTTCCTCGTTCAATTGAATACCATCAAACGCCCTCAACAAAACTTCTTTAGTTCTTCGTTCTTTTACCCAATGAATTTTTCTTCTGCAAGACAGGTAAACCATCATCAATTGAATGAAATGAAAAGTTTAAGTGAAAAATCAGCAATCATCTAAAATAAAGAAGTAAGATCCACTCACACGCTGAAGGACGCTCTTGTCGCTCTAAAATCTGGACCAAGCAGAACTTATCAGAGCAGAACTGTCTGGATCGAGAAGACATCAATAACAACTGGTAGTAACTATTTGGATCGTCTGCGTGACTTTCTGGGAGTTGGTGGCTACTGGTTTGGAGGCTTGAATGTGCTCGTGTTGGTCTCGACTATGACTCCAAAAGGCTTTTCTCAATAGACCTGGAGCTCAATAGTGCGTCTTCTTTCGCATATAGGTCATTAAGTCTCTGTTTCTTCTTGATACATCATTAAAGGTTATGAAGTGGGAAATGAAAGTATTTATAATACAGAAATTAGTTATTAATGCATAATAGTATTTTCACTCCATGATGAATCATTTAAATATTATCATTATTGCATATTATTGACAATATAAAAATATAATATATCCCGATTAGAAAAGAAATATAACTTAAAAAATTGAACGATAATGATATATCATGTAACCATTATAATATAATGATGAAAAAATAGTAACGAAGTCGTCACAAAATAGTGAAAAATATAGTTTTGATAAAAGGTGCAGAAATTTAAGGTCGCTGCCGCCACCTACCTATCAAAGGCCTGGTATATCAATTATGATTAACTCACTTTTAAAGTAGCTGAAATTATACTACAATGTCTATAAAGTTATTGGAATGATATTATTCCCAAGTGTTATATTTATTCCAACAGAATTTGATATTAAATTGCATTCACTAGTGTTTGCAATATCTAATTATACAATTATTTAACGTTATATTTTATTAATTGAAACAAGTGAATCTTCAGAATAACAATTATTCAATTTAGTCAGAAAAATATTATGTTAAGTGTATACACTGTTCATAACTGAAGTTAATAAACTATACATTATTGAAGTGGTTATTTTTGTAATAATATTATGTAATAATATTTCAATTATATTAAAAGTATCAAAACATGTTGGTTTTTTGTTTTTTTGTTTTTGTTGTGGTTTTTTTTGTTTTGTTTTGGAGATGAACTAAAGACTTTAGTTACTAAAGTTATCTAAAGTTAGTGTAATTTTTTTTGATTCATACATTTTTAATTGTCACAAATTTATTAATTTAGTACAAAAATAATAACAAAAGATCATCCAAAGAAGTTACCAAAGTTCTTCCGCACGAAGTCAGATCCCTTTCTAACGGATGCTTCAACGGCATTTTTGAGTTCTGGTCTCATCAGGAACTCTCTGATTTTTCCGATCATAGTTGCGTTGGATGCTTCATTCTTTATAACAGAATAATATTGTCCGAAGAGCAAGCGGACGAATAAATCTGCGAGTCCTGGATATAATGGGACCAATTCTTGTTGGAATGTTGGGTTTTCCATTAATTCTGTGAAGAAAAGGAGACAGTTAGCAACTTCTTCTTGGTCAGATTCCATGAGGATGCAGTAGTTAATCATGGTATTCCAGAAGTCTCCACGCTGTTAAGTAAGCTTACCACTGATATTCAAGTAACTGCAGCAGTTGTCATAGAAGTGTTGTGAATCTTCAGTTCCATCTACACGGGCAGCTTCAAGAAGTTCAGCGGCAACCATTAAGAGGTCTTGGTTCTGAGCAGCTTCAATGTTCTCAGATTTCTTAAGGTATGATTACAATGCGAAGAAGATTATTTGGATGAGTTACCATTCTTCTTTCTTGGAGTTAATCATATCGAGAAGCTTTGGATAGATTGCAGGATAGATCTGGTCAACAATCTCTTTAGAGGAGAATTCTGCGAAATCAGCATAAAGAGCGATACCTTGAATTGTCTGAGAGAGTGTGACATCGGAATCAACACCGTTTGACATGAGTTTATCAGCGGCTTTTACAATTTCTGTAACAATTTCTTGGGGAATTTCTTTTTTGAAATTTGTAATGAATTCAGAGTACGCAGCACCGATTGAGTCAATGCAGGCGTCATAATCATCGAAAAGTTGTTCCAACTCAGCACGTTGTTCATCAGCATCAAGTTCGTCACATTCTTCAATTTCTTAATATCTTCTACCAAGGCAAGCTTTGGATTGCTCGTAGATATAAGCGAGAGCTCCAAATATTTGTGGGGTGAGTTCATTGTAGATGCTGCTGTCTTTTGTTCTAATTAAGTACCTGAGATAAGCGTTGAGGTAAATTTGCAAACAATCAGCCATGTCGCTGTGTTGGTGCAAATCGTACTCTTCTTTGATTTGTTGGTCAATATCGGATTATGGGAAGATGGTGTTGAAGACGATTGGGTTTACAAGGGCTTGAAGTCCGTTGAAGTCTAGTTCGCATCTATCGGCGACGTGGAGTAATTCAGCAAGGCATTCCAGTCTTGAAACAGATTGGTCAAGATCAGTTGGACGTAAATCTTTCAGGAGTTCGAAGAGTTCGTTGATGTATTGTCCGAAGACTTCTGGGAATGTTTCCATGAAGTCGGTAAGGGTGATAAGGACCTGAGTTTGCATGTATTGTTGGTTTGGATCGAAAATGGCATCTGCTTCTTCTTCTGGCTTGGAGGAGAATTGCATGGCGTCGGTGTTGAGGACTTTGACGAACAGTGGGTAGAGTGGGGTGATGAAGCGTTGTGTTTGTTCTTTGAAGTTTTGGATGAGGCTTTGCATGCATTTCATGACTTCAGTGAAGAGTTCGAATTCTTTTTGTTGTTCTGCTCTGATGGCGATGAAGACGAAGCTTTCGAGGATTTGTTCGATGTGGCCTCTGAACATGTCTGGGGTGGCTTCTGCGGCTGATTGTATGCAGTCCATGAGTGCGGTTACGTATTCTGTCTGTGTTTTGTTGAATTCGTTCACTGAGCGCATTGCGCCCATGATTTGATCGAATGACGCGAACACACCTGGCATTTGAGCGATAATGAGTGGTGCGATGTCCTCTCTGTCGAATATGTCGCTCAGTTTGGCCAATAATGGCATTGCGCCCGTTTATCTCTTCATATCCCCTCCGAAGTACAGGCTGGTGAACTCAAACAACTACAAGTGGTAAGAGTAAACGTTGTCGTAGTTCATGTAGGTGAGGTAGTTCATGACAGCGTATGGGAGGTGGTTCTGAACTTTTACGTTCGAGTCGTTCACCATTCCGCACAAAACGGGGATGATTTGCTTGTGCATGGTCTGGATGCGCGGCTTGAAGTCGTCGGCGATGATGGCGAGGCAGTCAACGGCGTCGTAGCGCACGCGTGGGTTCTCATGCGTGAGGAACTTGAGGAGCTCTCTGGTGCAGTAGTCGACGTCGGCTTGCTTGCACACATCTTAAATACCAACGGCTGCGAACTTGAGGGCGTTGATTGTGGCAATGGCTGTCTTCCAATCACCGGATTGGGCTAAGTTGAAGCCCTCCTTCATTAATGGGAGGATGACCTGCTTACCGAGCACCTCGGAGATGGTTTCAACGCAGTCCTCGGATTAAGCTTGCAGTGAGCAGTCCTCATACTCATAGTCCTCATCAGTTTCAAGCCACTGCTTGAGGGAGAGCTCATTCATGGCAGCGTTGGGTATAACGCACTTTCTGATGAAGCCGATGACGAGATCGAGGAGGGTCTTGCGCAAATTTTCACAGGCGGCAACGATGGTTTGGAAGACGAAGATGGCCTTGACCTTTGCTGGCTCGGTAACCTCTGGGTTGAGCACAATCTGCTCTAAAAGGGTGATGATCTGTGGGAGCTGGTCCATGAGGTCAGAGCCGCACACGTCGATGATCTCGCAGAGGGCGCTTAATTACTTGGTAGCAAGCTCGTAGGCGCCATTGGTTAAAGTCTGGGCCACACGCTGTAAGATGGCGAGCACGATTTGCTTAGTGACCTCACCTGGGAGCTCGACCTCGGCAGTGTTGGTTTCGTACTCAATTATGTTCTGCAAAGCCTTGGAAGCATGAGTGGCTACAGAATCGCAGGAATCGGTTAACTGCAGCTGAAGGAATGGGAGAATGTCGAATGTGAAATGCTTAGAGGACATAGAATCGGTTAACTCGGCGACAAGGTTGGCAACAGTTTCTCTAACCAAGTTGTTTTCAGACTGAGAACCCTGGACTATGAAATCGTAGACCTCTGGGAATGGGTGCTGTTCCTTCAGTTGGTTTTTAGTGTACTGAGCAATAATAGCAACCATGAAGTGAGATGGTGAGGTGGCAGCGTACTACATTAAAGTAATAATGAGCTTCTTTCCTTGCTCAAAGTTGGATAATCTGTTAAAACAGCACTGGTTCTCCAATTTTTCAAAATCTTGTCTAAGCAAAACTTGAGCATAAGATTAGACATCAGACAAAGTAATGACTTCGTTGAGAATGACCTCAGTGAACGCATCGGAGGGATTCATAGATCTAAAGTTGAAATATGTTGCTTCGGCATCTAAACGTTGTTATTAGTCCTTGCAGTTCTTAAGTGTCAAAAGTAATTCGTGGAAAGCTTGTTACTCCATTTACAAGAATGGGTGTGGAAAAATATCAAACACTTTAATTTATTAATAGAATTAAGTCTACGTAAAATTCTAACATATTTGTACTTGTATTTATTTTACATGCAATTGGCTTAAATTATTATAATAGAATGAGTCTGAACAACATTAGCCAGTGGTATTACTTTAATTATGAAATTCATAATGTTATCAACATTGTATTTTCAAAGATATTGAAAGTAGTCATTGTGATGTGTTATGTTCAACAGAGATGATAGAAGCTCATGTAATTATTGTTTCAATTAGTTAAATAACATATTTATATTCAATTAAACGGGTAAAAATGTATAACTTATAAATTTATGAAATTTTAGTAAATTATACTATTTTTAATTAATTGAATTAGGAAATACAATATTCCTTAAGATTCATAGTAACAATATGTTAAAAAGCTAATCATTTGGATTCCAGAAGTATTTAAGTGGAATCATTATATTTTTAGCAATATTTGAAAGCGCGGTCAACCTAAACTCGTTCTGATACTGATTTCTTCATCCAAAATACATAGTTGTTGAGTTAATCGTATGGAGTTGGCAGTATATATTGTATTGCATATTCGTTACAACATGAGAAGCCCTAACCCATATTGGGAGTGATTTTAATATAATCTATTTTTAAATACTAATTTTGTACAGTATTTTCACATCTATATTAAATTAAAAATAACATAAAATAGCTGGAAAATTGTTAATGTAATGAAAACACACTCATTTTGAATTAAGATGTCAAAACAAAGTTTAAGTATTTAAATATACTTCTTAATGTCACTATTAACAATCCGATGTCAGCAATTTTAGTTCAATTAGTTCAATTACTACTAAAGTTACGACTAATTCAGGTTGTTTGAGAATTTTTAGAGGTTCTAAGAAGATATGAATAATTTTATTTTGATTTGTTTGTAATATCGTTTCTACATGTTAATTATAAAAGAAATATTTATAAAATATTTATATATTCTAATCAGTCTAATAGAAGTTTGATCATTACTAATATAGCCTAAATATCTATAACAATGTGTACTAATGCAACTTTAGCAAAATCAAAATCTTACTAACCAAATAAATTCATTTGAAGTGGTTAGTATTCTAAATAATGTCTTATATATTTAACGTGTATGTTAAGTCATAATAATTCATTAAAATTTGTTTAAATGTTTGTATAATTAAGAATACTATTATTAAGAATTATTAACTATTATTAAGAAGTATTAAGAATTAGTAAAGGCGGATGTTTTCTTGTTAAAAAGGAAAAAGGAGAATCAGTGGAAATGACGACCAGTATAGCCGCATTTAGCGGCGTGATGCATTTATTTAGAATAGCAATTGAAAATTGTTATGATCATGAATTCATCATTTTTCATCATTCTTTTTAATATTTACTTGTTTACATAAAATATTTTATACTTCACTCCAAGAACGATATTCGCCCTAACACTGTAATCTTTAATCTACTATTCGGGTTTATACAATCATAAGGCTGCGCATAAAGAATTCGTTTAATTCTTAATTCCAGAGGAGATAAAGTCGGTTTCTACTTTTATGGGTTCAACAGTTTTAGTTACCAATGATTCGATTTACGGGTTTGGAAGTAATTCGGACAATATATTCGGCTAGGGTGTTGTCGCCACATCTAAACCGGTGAAGCTCAGCTAGAAGCCAGTTGACGACGCGGTGGTGTCATTTTCGTTCCATTCGCGAAAGTTTTACACTCTTTCTTTGCAAAACAACAAGCTTTCTTAGAATTTTGACGATGACGTGTTAATTCTGGACGAGAACGAGTCGATAATCCGGATTTACTCCGCGCTCGGCCTCGATTTGGTTTAAACGAACTAGAATTTGTATTTCAGGGGTGCCTGCGACGAGGCCTTCTGCTCAGTTAGTGAACTTGGCGAGATTTACTCTTGGTACGTGGAGGAGTGGACGAAAATGCTCCTACCCTTCAGTGCTTCTGATATATAGCAGATTAAGCTCCAATAACAGGGCGTGTTGTTTCTCCTGCACAATCATTCAGTGTTCGCGATGGGCTCGAACATATACGGCCGTTTCTGCGTCGAGTACAACGTGCACATGACCCTGCACGTGCCCACTCACATCCTGAACGACGTTTAACACATAGCCCTCGGCCAGTACACAACATTCTTTAGTGTTCAGAATGAACTTTATTAATGTGGGTCACCCACCTTATAAACGCTCGAGAACGATTGGTTCGACGGCTCAGAGGCAAAATTCGTTAAGCGCTTCAAGCAAATTGAATAGATTGAAGCAGCTGCACAGGCCGTATTCGTAATCGACCAGGGAAAAATATTCATTAAAGGCGTTCAGGACGAAGAGAGCTACGTGGGCGATGAGGACGGGTATGAGGACTGGGAAGAACCGTATATTGAAGGGAAAATTCACAGGATCTACGCCGGAAACGGAGGAACTGTCATGTGGGGCGAAGGAGAGCGCATCAAAGAGTGAGAGAAGTTTGATAATGTTTCAAGCAGTTTGAAAACAAACAAAAATATGCGGTAAAATTCTAAAGTAGGAAACAAGATTGTGACTATTACCTTTTCAGATTTTACTATTTAATAATCTAAACTGCATTAAATCTGGGTCCATCAATAAAATTACATCTATTAGTCACTAATACATGAAATAGTGTATTAATTTCATTTTGTAATTAATTTAATGAATATTATAATAATTGTATAATAATATAGTATAACATGTTATTATTAATATTACGTATATATGTTTACATTGCATACCATAAGATAAAGTAAAATAGTTACTTGATATTAAAAAGATGTTAAATCACACATAGTAAATACATTAAAGCTGTTACATAAATGAGGAAGCAGAATCACTTAGATTGGAAACAAAGATGAAAGCCATTTTAATAAACTGGAATATTATCAACTAAAAGAATTATTAAAATATATATTATTACATTGATATTTGCATTGCAATATTGGTTATTCCCCCCAACCTACACATATTGATATTTAAATATATATTAAAATATAAAATTGTCATTATCACTAGTTTATATAGTTTTAACACGATATATGTTAATATTTCATCTCAATTGTTACTTTTTATCTCGAAATGATGAGTATTATACAGTTATGGGAGGTGGAATTGCTTTTTCTTGTTTACTATGTGAGTAATTATATATTAAAATATTTTGCCACTTCTAATGCGGATGACAAATTCCAATAAATAATCTCAAGTTGGAGATTATTCATGAACTACTCATTAACACAAGAGGGCCAAAAATATGATTTCGATCGTATTAGACCATAATCGACTATTCAAAGTCGGTATTTAATATTCCAAAAAGGAAAAATAGAAATTACCACATGCAATAAAAGGACGGCAATGACAAAATAAACGCGGTAGAAGATGTTTAGGGAAGGTCAACTAATTCACTTAACAAACTTAGGCAGTTCTGAAGCGTTTGTATTCTCTTCATTTCTGGGTCCAACGGATGAATTCATAAAATATTGTACCAATCTGAACTAGTTATATCACTTGTTTAAGATGTCCCTGTGTAATTTCTACGTTTTAGTCAACAAAACTAATTTATGAAAGATTTTATCTCGAAAATATATGGTAGTTAAGCCTGATTGGAGAAAAGAATAAGAGGATCCAATGATTGGTATACGGACGCAATATGTAATTTATAACTAGTAGCGCAAGCACTGGACCTGCAGAGGACCTCGGTGTTCATCTTCAACTGGGTCAATCTGAACGATTTTAGGTATTTCTTAATCACGAAAACAATGGAGGACTTTTTCTTTCAATCTCAACCGGGAGCTCAAGATGAAGTATTGGTACTTCGCTTAATTAGAATTATAATTCAGGTAGTTACAGTCGCTTTCATTCTCAATATTCAAATAATGAATGCATTTTTGTTTCTTGAAGAATGGAATCAAGTGGGTTAGTCGGGCCCAGCATTAAATAATATATTGATGCTACTCTAAAACAACAGTTATTTTACTTATGATCTTCCACTTCCATTTCATAATGAGAAATCAATTTTCTTGATTGTTAAATTATACAACGTTAGGTAAAGTTGAAACTTATTATTGAAGTATATACAGAGTTATATACGTTAATTATTGTAGCACAGCTATCCAAGGCTCAACCAGGCCTTGATGTGATTGAAGCACTTTACAAATCAATAGTAAATAGAGTTAATGAGTGTATTGATGAGGAGGGAGAACACACTCATTATTGAGCCGGGCAGTGATATAAGTAAGATTCAAATAATAAACTTCATTCTTCTTCCTAATTCAAAAAAGCATTTCGAGGGCCCACCACTGTAGTAAATGACTTATGAAAGGTCGGACAGTATTTTTATAAGCTTAAAATATCGTGAATGACAATATTTAAGCAATTATCAGCGTCAAATGAGCTTTTTCTTTGAAATTTACAATTTTAATTAGCATAATTGCTAGCATTTATTAATAAACATATAATAATAAATATAAGTCAACTTAAATTGCGTTCTATATTAGTGGTTATCAGAATTTCGTTTCTAAAATGCTGCTTTAACTTTGCTTGATGATTTATAACGATTCCGCTTTCATCATAATTGAAGTGTGAAATTGAAAATATAGCACATATATAGGTAAATAAGTAGAGAAGGGAATTTAACTCAAAAACGTGGACTAAACTGCTGCAATATTGAATGTTAAATCACACATAGTAAATACATTAAAGCTGTTACATAAATGAGGAAGCAGAATCACTTAGATTGGAAACAAAGATGAAAGCCATTTTAATAAACTGGAATATTATCAACCACAAGAATATACAAGAATTATTAAAATATATATTATTTTTACTTGGCTATAGTAAAATAACTAGTATATATTTATTTATTGCGTTTAGATGTATTGTTGGATTGTTGCTGTTGAGTGAGTCATGTTATTTATTTATATTGAATATGTGTAGGTTGGTAGGGAATAACCGCAATATTTGTATATTATTTAATCAACAAGAATATTGACAGTTTTATTTTTCTACAATAATAATAATTATTATTCTAAAAAAGTAATGTAATTTTATTAAATTTCTGAATCTTAAGTGAAATCAAATGATTAATGATTGTAAATATATTTTATTATAATTATATAAATATTCCACTCACTCAGTATGATACTCTTGGTATTTATGATGTCTGTAGACACCTGTACAGTATATTCCGGTTCTTAGGAGTTCAATCCAACTATAACAATAAATAATCCACAAACAGTAGGTTTTGCTTATTTAGCTTACCTCATTGAATATGTGAAAAATGATATAAATAGTAATGATATTAAATATGTGTATACATCTGTAACAGCAGAGCAAAAATAAATTATTGTGACTGTATATGGACGAGTAAAATCTATTTGCACTATGGAAAAAAATAATATTATGTTAATGAGTTCAGTTACACAAATTGCAAACCTTTCAAACTTACTTAACATTAAAATTAATACTGAAAAACTATTATTTATTGACTCAGAATATGTACGTTGCGATCGTTAAAATGTCGAATATGAAATATCTTCAAGCAGCCATGGGCAATTATTAACATTATATTACGGAGCTTAAGACTTATCAATTTTGCATGATTTCCCAAAGAATTGTTTTAAAAGAAAATTTTTCAATATAACTCCAGAAAATGGAATAATGATCGCTGAGCAAAATGATATTATATACCCTGTTTACAACGCTAACCTTTCACTTTACAACAAAGAATATGGGAATTTTCTATATCCTATGATAACAATCAATTTGAATGAAACTATAGTAAATACACCTACTTATCCACTCCAGTAAGGAGACAAAATAGTGTTAATGTATTCTATCATATTCGGCAATCATCCAGAGTACTAATTTGAAAATGAAATATAATAAATTCTAATTGGAGTTCCATATATTGAATATGATTAAGAAAATTATATTGAACACAGAAATGATGGTTTTGAAAACGTTACAATTCTAAATAAATGCGTTCAGTTCGTCGCGAACAGCCCAAGAAATATCGAGTATCCTCTTAATTCTGGAATTATATTCAGTATTTAAGATGGAATCCCAGCAGAGTACCGTTAATATGAAGGACCCTATTAATAATATTTTAGTCCTTTAATTTGCGTAGAAAATTTCACTTTCATGCCAGCCATGTTCTACACTGCAGAAGACCCAGCACTGAAGGAAATATTCAACAATTTGACGAATATCAAAAACTCGTTTGAGAAAAGCGTAAAAGATGGGTCGTGGAGCTATTTAACAAATGACAAGACAGCTAATGAGACAGCTTATAATTACACCCGCGATATGATATAGGCCCTGAACGACATGTGTTTGAAGGTGTACTTTTCAGATGCTTACTTGTTCAACCTGAGCAAATGCTTGATCTTCGTATTCTGTCCGTTAATCGGCATTAACATCATCATGAGCACGTACAGAAAGATTGTAAAGGCCAAAGCCGATAAGAAATTAAACTAACCCGCAACTCAGGTTGTGAAAAAGAAGGCGATGTCGGTTGGCTACATGTTCAGCATCTTATCTTTCGTGGTGCTGATATTGCTAATATTCATTAAATCAAATAAACTACAGCTTTCGTTAATATTTATTATCGGTGTGCTCTATATCATTTTCAGAGGCATGAAAAACTATAAAGAATACTAGAATACAATATTTGCGGGAAACAATACTTAAATCGGAACCAATTAATAAAAGAGCAAATAGCAAATTCATCAAAAAAGAAGTACCTTTTGGATTCAATATTTTATTGTTGTCGTATTCAGAGCTTTAGACATAATTCAAACCGTCACTGACATCATGCAGATTCTGCAATACTTGCAAATCCAATACTACTAGAACAGAACCAGCAACATCATCTTCCTCATGTACCCAAGTCAAAAGATATTGCAAGCAGCCCAGTACCTGGCATAAAACATTGCGTATCCGCTCATCCTTCTGGGCATTAGTTTAATCAACTAGGAGATCATGAAGCAAGAGTGGTTCAAAAAGTGCATCACGCCGTCTTCGGACCCGCTGGACAACAAGACCTTTTTAATAAAACTGTTGATCTATGTGTTCAGCTACTGCCAAGGATTCATTTACAATGTGTTCTTTGCGTTCACATATACCAAGTTCACATTCTAATAAATAAATAATTCGACAATACAATACAACCTTCAAGTAATACTAAAGATATTCCTGTCCGGGACCATCTACTCCATTTCAAAATTTCAGTTGATCTTAGAGTACTACCAACAGTTGAACAAAGCAGCGATTAAGGTCTTCACACATATCGTTTAGATACTATCCAATGTGATATTGATAGTCGTCACTATTCTTGTACTGTTTATTCACACTTTGTAATGTAAAGGATAAGCTATCAAAGTTCAAATGAAGATACTGATAATTTCTATTTTTAACCTTGTTTACTACGTTATGATGCTAATTATAGACCCAATTGTTACAATCTTAGCCCCAACTTCTTTGATGTTTTAAGAGCTAACCAATCTTTGTCCGTTCATACTCCAGGTGATAGGAATCTGCGATCACCAAGATGAGTTTGCTAAATAGACAGAAAATCTGCTAAAGATAGATGTTGATAAGTTTTGGTAGAATATTCTAAGTTCAGTTGAAGTGTACGGTATCAGCATATTCTTCGGGCTCATGTTTTCAAAAGATCAAGATAAATCTATTCAACCAAAAGACCAGTGGCACGCCATATTTTTTGGTGTTGTTACTTTCATTACCCCTTACGTTCTTAAGAACTATATTGCTGGCTAAGTTATACCACATTATAAGAAAGAACTTGGTTCGAACAGTAATACGAATGAATTAGAAACAATTCAAACAGTTCAAGAAGTAGGTCAAGGCTAAGTTGAAAGTCAGGTCGATAATCGAACAGTAAAAAACATATAAAATGCACATAATCAGAATAATCAACCCGAAATTGATTAATTCCTAGAACAACAATCAACTCAAACTTAAGTTTAGAACTAATAAGTACAGAACTTACCATTCAAAAAAGAATATAAAATCAAGCCTTTTACTCCCCAATATAAAATTATTGAGCTTCAGTGTCAGCTTACTGAAGGAGAGTGCGAGTACCACAAGTCCTTGCTAACGGTTAGAGGCGACTACAAGCACGAGGCCGGCTACTACGAAGACTTCTTGAAAGGTTTGATCTTTACTGGATACGGAATAATCCCGGGTTTTGGCATAATATTAGCCACCGTCGCCAAGTATATGAACAACACAGGCCTTGCTTGTGATGGAAAATCAATAATAATGAAGTCTCGCCAAGAAATAACCCGCACTGTCATAAACATAATTGCTGATCTTGTTTAAATTGTCCTAATTATCATCGGTATTTGTTTGGCGTTAACCACCGAAAATACAGTGGCGTATGCTACAATAATAGCTTTTTATATTTTCTTTTACTACTTCCAACTTCTAGACAAACAACTCTAAGTAGCTTATGGATACACTGTTGACCACTATTTTAAAAAGCTTCGCTTTAAAAAGACAACAGCGATGGTATAGCCATCCATCGTCCCATAATTCCAATCAGCTGTTCTGGAGCAAGATATAACAGTAATACCTGTTACATCAATTGTGACTGAAGAAATTCAGACTCAGTGAAATCAGAATTAGTTTTATTATTATCATATATAAACTTTATTTGTTTGCAGACAGGTGAGTGCGCATTGAATTTGTAACAATACCAAGCATATCATTTGAAGTGGTACTCACTTTTCCGCCGTATTCTCCATAATTCTTCTTTTATAATATTTTCCACTCCCCAACAAAAGAAATATGTCAGTAATAACCAAGTAGGTTTTGAGGTTGACCATAGCGCTTCCTCCTCGTTTTTTGACTACAGCGTCTTCCTTCGTTGCTTAGTAGTTTGACTAGCTGTTGATGAAGCCCTTTTTCAACTCTACTTCGATACTTGTGTGTTATTCTGACATAAGTGTTGCATCAACTGGTGAGGTCTCTTATTATCAACCTGAGATAATTGTGAAAGCGAAGGTTACAGTTTATCTTTACTCACCTGCTCAGATAGTTCTGGCCGAGGTCGCTTCCTCTTCTCCAAATAAAACGAATTTAATTATAAACGGCGTTTTCGAGGGAGAAATCCACAAAACGGGATTCGAAAACGGACAAATCTTGAGAGCGAAAAACGTTTTTATTAAGAAATTCACCGGAGGAATAAAAGTTGAAGTGGAATTCGTTGAAGGATGTGGAGTGGTCATTGGAGCGGAAGAATCCCCGGATGTAGCGGATGGTGCTGTTTGCGTCTTCGAGTGAAAGAAGTGGTAAAATATGATTGTTATTGAATCTGTTTAAGAAGATAAAAAAAGATAATGAAGAGAGTGTGTTGGAGTGGTTAACTAACGAGCTAACTCTGCACCTAATTCCCTTCGACCATATCGACCAGATTAACGATTACAATTAGTGCAAAACCGCACTGGACAAGATGAACGTCCTCATTTACTTGCACTTCGACACTGTCTCATTCCCACACAGCTCTGGAGTGGAATCTTTAAAGTCGTAACAGTTCAGACTCAGCTGGATATTGATGATATCGACTGCGATTTCTCTCAGCTTTCTGAAACTGTCGCAATCGATGTCAACTGGTAAGAGAACGCAGCGAGGAGCGCCTGGAATGAGCCATTGGCCGTACTTAACGCATCCAACTGGGAAGCCGAAGTCATTCTCGAACTGGGTTAACAGCTGGTTGAACTCTGGCGCATTTGCGCGTTGGTCTTCGAAGAAGGTCTGATAACGTTCATCTGACGGAATGTAGGGGCCGCACATCAGGAAGTTTTATCCATAATTGCGGATCATCTCTGGAGCCTTGGTACGAACAACTGTCTCGACACCGCCGACTTTGTGAACGATTTCATAAGCGCATTCTAATACATACGGTTTCATCGTAGTAGAAGTGGTTTACGATATAAATAAGAATATTAGAAATCAATATAATATAATAATTAAATATACTAAATATTTTTCACTTCAAACTATTTCGCCATATTATTACAACAGCTATAAATATCGCAAATATTAGCATAACTGTTGTTATTATAAAATGAACCCAAATAGATTAGTACTCAGTTATCACATAATCACTGATTATTTGTTCGTATGCACTTGTATATATAAAAGTAATTTTTTAATTCGTTAATTTCTATTTTAGTTATTTGGTATTTTCAGCGCAAGATGAACCTACATATGATTGCGTATCGTCATATTAATTGCAGTCATAACAGAGTTCTTATCCGTACTAAGCGTAATTAACCATATAGCTCATATCATATTGTCCTACAGCTTCATATTTAATTCCATTTTGATAATAAATTGCTATAGAATTCCTATCTGTAGCATTAAGAAGTTCTTATTAACATGTTAGATGAGGATCAAAGACTATTCGTAAACATTACTTGTTTTCATAAAGATGCAATGCTGATTTGAGGTAGCAACCAATAGCAGTGTATATATAACTGCAAAGTTCATATATTATTTATCCGTTTGCATCTTAAAACGAAATAATTATCAATGAGTGAGTGGAACCATTAATAAATATTTTACTTCTAAAATTTTAATAAGATATATCAGAAGGTATTGCGAGACCTATTAATTCATTATATTAATCTAAAGGCATCGAAAGTTATCTCCTATCAACATAATTTCCTTCAATCATGTAATGATCCAGTTTAATCTAAGTTGCGCTCAATGTATCACAATTCATTTTGTTTTTAAGAACATCTCTTATTTAAAGCACTATTCCATCGGAATTAAGTTGTGTGAAAAATTAAAGTCCGAAGTAAGTGGGTGTTTGTAAATCGTTAGCCAAGCAACCGAGAGTATCTGCTGCTGTTTTATCATCTATAAATTAAGTTATCGTTTATTACACACCATTTGTATCGAATCTGATATTTAGTGACATCTTTATTAGTCGGTTTTCCACGAAGGCTGTGTAGAAATCTGCGAACTTCGTTGCGAGCCCAGGCGTTTTCTTCACTCTGTAGGTGGTGATGTCCTAGAAGGTCAGAGAAGTCGCGTTGTACTCTCCATCTACGCATCCAGAACTGCATGAATAAATAGGAATCTGCTTGTTCTGAGACTTATAAGTGTAGTCGAAAGATACCGTGACTCCAGCAGCGAAATCCACGTAGCAGTTGTTCGGAGTGGTTAATATATCGATGTCACCGTACGTATCGTAGACCATCTGAATGTCGGCAAAACAACCTGTTCCGTTATACTTCGTGTGCTCAACTATCGAAACGGAGCCATTGACGATGACGTAGGAGATATCATAACGAAGCTCGAAGACGGCGGTGGGCTTGTCTAAAATAGAGTTGTAGTCGGCGTCGGAAAGCGGGAAAACTACGTCGATCGGAGTGTTGAATTGGTAGCGGAAATACACTTTCGGGTCGGCCGGCCTCGGGAATGAGACAGTGTCGAAGTGCAAGTAAATGAGGACGTTCATCTTGTCCAGTGCGGTTTTGCACTAATTGTAATCGTTAATCTGGTCGATATGGTCGAAGGGAATTAGGTGCAGAGTTAGCTCGTTAGTTAATGTGTTGCCTCTTAAGTAAGACCTAGGTGAGAAACAGGTTTTGAAGGTTTGCTGAGCGATGTCAGAAAATGTTTAAATTAGATAAATCATTTAATGTAGAGTGGGAAATAGCGATACCATATTAATTTACTCAAAGAATCGCAATCGCTAGGAAATTGATTCGTGTTTAACATTTCAAATAATAGTTCAATAATACACTATTAACAATAAATCAATCAATTTTCGTGTATTCACATATTCAGATTTATTTCTTGGTTTTTAGAGTATATAAAATTTTATATAAAATGCGAATGATTATTATTGTTAATGTTTAAACAAATTTTTGAACGATGTTGGATCACAAGTTAAAATAACATCAACAAAATTACTCATTCTATCTCTCCAAATGGCTTGATTTTGATTGTTAAACTCGGTTACTCCGAGCGTTGCCTTGGGATCCGCCTTCTAGCATTGCTCCCATACCATCAAGACCTGACAACGCTCGCGGTAATATTAAAAATCACAAAGGTATGTGTATCAGCAAGATAAGCGAACCCCCAAAGGACTTGACCTAAAAACCCAGGAATCTAGTTGTTTTTACCTCTGCGGTGTCCTTCTTCGGTTGCAAATACGATAAAAAATATTCATAATGCGAATGTTTAAAATAGATATGCATACTTAACGTACTGTGGTGTCCGAGCCAACTTTGATTTTAACAAATGTTTATGTAATAATTGCGCTTGAAAATTAAATCACTGTATTTATGCTAATTATAACATATTCAATTAATTCTGCGGTTCATTTCTTTTTCACTTCATCCTTCAAATGACGAAGCACACACGAAGCCGACGGATCACAATACAAGAGCGTCGCATAATGATGAGAATGTGAGAAACAGAATCACAAACTGTTGCAACCAAGAAATACATTGCTTGTTGCCTTCAATGTAGTCTCCAAACTGTTTATTCCATTTTTAAGCACTTTGAAGTTACAGGCAAGCTAGAAGCTTCTCATGCCGATAATAGTGTCAGAAAATTTGACTAAGCTGAGATTTTCGCGTTGTTAAATATCGCCAGAGCCATAGATTCGAAACTCGACGAATCATAGCTGAAAAATACTAAGCCCTTCGTGGAATTTCCATGTCTGTCATGTATCAATCATTTGATTGACTCTATGCCCAAAAGGTTAGAAGAAGTAATAAAATAGAAAGGAGACGCTACTAAACATTGAGTTAATATATAGTTAAAATTAATACAAAAAATAGTTTTGAAATAGTTAGTATTTTTTGAAATCAAAGTTGGCTTGGCGACCACAGTATGACACTGATGTGTTTGGAGTGAAATTTTATATTATAATAAATTTATCTTCTATATAACTTGTAACATCATGTATAAATTAAAACTTGTTGAAGTCAGTATTCGAGCAGATAATCTATCCAGTATATGATATCTTAAATGAATAAATCCCGTGCAGTGGTGGAACTTTAAATTATTTTAGATAGCTATAAAACAGTTTAAAGTCAAAAATAATTATTTAAGAGAGAAAGATAGAGAAAGTTACTTTATTGAAAACTCATAACTTTGAGGTTGTATGCTAATTAGACTTATAAAACAAGTTTTACAACAACTGTTTAATTATTTGAAACATAAAAGATTATAAACATAATTAACAATTAATATATAATTAACAATTAAGAGACCTAAAATGGTCACTTTTTGGTGTTTTCGGCACTTTTAATAATGATTTCTCAACTGTGTGAGTTCACAAATAGTATTTATATTGCTATGTCGGGAATTTCCCTCAAAATTAAACTTAAAATCACTATTGTATCATCTACAATTATCAAATATTTATTCTCTCTTCTTAATTTTGATTTGACCATCTATAATTACTGAACTACCTGTTTAAGAGCGATTGCCGAGCTCTCATGCCATTTTGTACGGTGAACTTTTAAAATCGTTGTTTTTGGCCTCTTTTCCCTTTTAAATAATTATAATCTGGCTGAGCCTTCCAACCAAATTATCAGAAGGCTCTAGAGCAAGCGAATTTATTTAGGTTTTAATTCTTGTTAGGTTCCCTGAAAGTTGCTTTGGAGACCAAATCCGTCAGAGGAGTGAAAAAATTAATTTCTCCAAGAAATTTACGGATATCATCAAGAACACGAATATATAATAATTAGTATCAAAATGCCCGAAAAATGAACTTCAAGACATGTCATAATTAAACATATAATATAAAATATAATATAATCTAATCTCAGTCCAGGTCTTTGCATACGGTTCTTTCCGCTCCTTCGAACAGGATGAATTCGTTTTCGTCATTAAACAGGAATATCTGTTTGTAGTAGATGTCGTAGTCCGCTTCGTTCATGAGCACCCTGAAATCGAGCGTGAAGCAGAAAATAAGCTCTAGCTGCGACATCAGCTCCAAATTAATGTCAGCGACCGTTTATACAAAATTGTTGTTGCAAAAGTTCCGGTCGTCCCACGTTTTGGCCGAAACGAGCAGTGCTGTTACTGTTACCCTGTACCAAGTGCAATTTGTGAACGGCAACAGAAACAAATTAAGGAACTTTCGAATGTAACCCAGTGAGCAAACGAGGACCTCGGGTTAAATGGTTGTGTTGTAAATAATCGAGTAAATGACGTCGTAAATGGTTTCCACATCCTGAATCGGAAACTCATAGTAAAAAGGGTGCTGGGACTGAATTTAATTCTAATCACAAGGCTCCAAGAGCTCAAAGATGCGGTTGGCAAGCCCCCGGCTCGTTTTGTGCATTTGGAGTGAAATATATTATACCAATTTACCACAAATAATATTAAATATACGCGTGATGATTAGAACCATTTAATGAGTTTAATAGTAAATATTATAATATAAGCTCAGCTCTAAGAAATCATCCGAAGAAGTCAAAGATATTTCCAAAACCTGGAGGCATACCACCTCTGCTTTAGCCACCTCTACCTTGACCTCCCCGTTGTTGTCTGCCGCCACCACCAGAAGAAAACTAGAAACCGCCACCGCCTCCCATCATCTGGAATATTTGACTGATGTCGATACCACCCATGTCCATACCCATGCCGCCTCCCATACCAGAAGCGCCATCGTTTTCTGGGTCACCACCTTGGTCATAAATAGCTTTCTTTTATTTGTCTCTAAGAATACCGTCAGCTTCTTAAATCAATCTGAATTTAATTTAGGCGAATCTACGCATAACAGGATCTCTAGCATATCTATCCGGATGCCACTTGGCGCAGATTTTTCTGTACTTTTTGTTATAATCATCAGAGGATGGATCAACACTTTTGTCAATTTCAAGGATACCGTAATAGTCTTTTCTGAGGAATGGTCTAAGTTGTTTTTAACAGTCTTTAACTATTTTGCCTAATTCTTGATCGTTTGTAAGAACAGCGGCAAAGGCATATTCTCTTTCTGCTTCAAGGAACATTTTGGCATCATAGTATATTTGGGCCATTCTTCTGTGTGCCTTTTCATAGGTTTGGTCTAAGAATGTGGCGGCAGATAGTCTTGAAAGTGTTTCTTCATTTCTGCTAAGTTTTGACAGAGCCATACCTTCGTTGGACAAAGTTTGGGCAGCTAAGAATTCAGCGGCTAAAAATATCAATGCAACAAATGGATCGATTTGGTTGATGGTTTGTCCAGCTATCTCATTGTAGTTGAAAATAGCAAGCGTTGCGTTTTGGAATGTTTGCACGGCTGCGCTTGGATTGGATTTGTATTCAGCTGAGCCTTATTCTTTGAGTTTGTTCCAGGTTTGGAAGTTTTGGACGAAGGATGCGAATCTTGGGTCTTGTTTTACAAGTTGGCCAATAGTTTGTTGGGCTTGGTCAATTTTTTGTTGTTGCAGTTCTAGAGCAGCTTGTAAAATCATCTTTTGTGTGTTTCTTGGACACAGGTTGATTTGTTGGGCTGCGTGTTGGATGTAGTAGTTTTTGTCCTTACTAATTTCTTCGTCGCATGTGAATCCGAGTAGTCCGAAGTGTACGAATGCGTCGGCGGTGGTTCTGAAGTTTTGCATGACCACATAATAAAAACAGAGTACGGTTGGGTCTATTTTGAACGTGGGCACGGATTTCTATAGGAATTCGAGGTCCTCAGGCAGGTTTTTCATGCCGATGTTGGTAAGGTTCTCTCTTAAATTATTAAGATCCTCAGTGAGTTTACAGGCGTTCATATCGAAGTCGTCGGCTTTTTTCACGTCTTAAGCTCTTTCTTGAGAGGAGAGGATTTGGAATTTTTCGTTCAGGATCGCTTTCGTTCCCTAAGCTGTTAAAATGAGCAGATTCTGAGCTGCGGTTTGAACGGAATTAACGAACGACTCGGGAGTCGGACCGGTGAGCTTGAGCGCGCGCTGTGCCTCGTTCAGAAGTTCTCTGTTCTTGGACGTTTGCTCGGCGTTGAATAAGATGTTCGAGATGCGCACGGCCTCTTCTGCGTTGGAAGTTCTTATTAAGGCCTCACAGTGACGTTGGGCGCCCTTAACGTAGGTTGGGTCCAAGTTGTAGCACTTGGTGGTGTCCTATAAAGCCTGGGAGTAGTTGTTCAGCTTTAAATAGCACGCGGCCCGGTTGGAGTAGTACACAGCGGACTCCTGAGAGCGGATCGCCTGCGAAAAGTAGTTAATCGCACCAGTATAGTCGCCAGAGGTAAAACACTTGTTCCCCTGCTCTTTCAATTACTCAGCCTTAGACATTCTAATAAATGGAGTGAGAGTAAATTATTGTCAGAAGTGGAGTGAAAAATCGAGCAAACAAAATAACAGAAAGAAATAGACCGATTATTGACTAACTGTAATTGATTTGAATTGATTCGCGAAATTTACCAACGTTCGCGGTTTACAGATCAAAACGGAGTACTATATTCGCAATTTACAATGTAGCTGTAATAATATTGACATAATAGAAAATTTAAAATAATTTAAGATTATTTAAGGAACATTAACAAAAATGTAAACTCAAAATGGAATCTGATGTTAAAGATTATATTTTATGATAATAATAATTATGATAGTTTGAATGCACTGATATTTTGAAGAATTATTAAATCGAATGAATGTCTAGTTTCTTTTCAAATATATGTCATTCAACACGAGCTACTTTTCTGGATTTTAGTTCTCTACCCTTTCTTTACCTAACTACAGTGACTTCCTCTTCCACTCTTTTCTTCACTCTAAATTCTTCATCAGATTCTTCCTCTTCAACTTTCTTTTCAACTTCCTCTGGTTCCTATTTTTATTGAGCTTTCATCCTCAATCTAACTAACTCTGCTTCATCAATACCATGACCTTATGGTTATTTAGGTTTCCCACCAAATCCAATAAATCGTAGTCCAGCATTTAATAGTCCATCTGTTCCTTACTGTTTTGCGATTTCCGCTTCTCTTTGTTTTCTTACTATTTCTGCTTGTTCTGCTTTTTATTTTCTTTCTTCCAAGAATTTTCTTTCAGTTTCTGAATGCATTTCCAATCTTCCTTTTACGTTACGATTCGATATTAAAAATTCATTTGCTTACCCGCCAGCAGAAAGCTCATCGAGTATAGATAGACTTTCAAAAGGATCAGTAGCACAATCTAATGATTATGATAGAAGTTCAAGTAAAAAATTAGCTTCCTATATGTTGGCTTCATCTTCGGCTATTACTAGTAGCAGTTATTCTTAAACTTTTTAATAAACAATGGTATGTTCTTCTAATTAAAGGGTGCCCGAAGCCTATTATATTAATTAAATTTATTTATTTGCGGTATCTATTAATGATACTATAGATGAACGAGAGCGTGGAGCGTAAACTCTAGCACAAAGAACGGTGTGATCAGGTTTAAATATTGCAGAAGCAACAATGGACATTAGAGGCTTGGGGTGGAATAAATAATTAAACTAATAATTTTAACTAAAATACACAAATTAGAACTAAAGGGACATATAAATCCAATTAACAATAATAGTGAAGATAAGAACATAAAAGTGCTTGCTGAGTCTTGACAATTCAATACAAAACAAAATTATTTGTTACGCCTCTATCTTTTGGTTACTTTGGTACACCTGGTACTGTTGTTTATAAATTATCTTTCATCAGATTAATACAGTTAGTGAGTAAACAGTTATTATATCAGTAATTTATTTATCTATTTATTCATAATAGTTTCAATGAAATGTTTAAATATTTTAATTATTTATTATCAATTCATTCACCTCGATAGTTACCCCAGTAGTATCCCAGCCCCAATTACAACTCCCAACACAACTGCGCATGCGCTCCCAACCAGTGGCATCCAAATTCCGCTGTATTCCGTAACTACCGAATACGACTGAACTAAATCGAATGTGTTCGTGTAAACTATTTTTATCTGTTGTCTTTTGATCATTTGCTTCAGTAATTTGTTGTTTTCCTCGCACGTTTGGCGCATGTACACCTGATTCGGGTTGAACGTTGAGCAGTCGAAGCAGAACTCCTGGTCAAATTTTTTGTAGTCCTGGGCAACTTTGAAGTCGAAGTAGCCGACAAGATTGGACTTTAGATCTTTTTCGTAGGAGATAGTTAGTGAGTTTCTATCGGTAGTTTGAAGGTATTGTGTGCGGCAGTCGTCTCTGGGCTCGAACTGCATTCTGAAGCAGTTTTTGGTGCCGTTGTATAAATGGAGGGAGTATTTGGTTAAGCAGCCTATGAGTGAGGTACGGTACATGGACAATTCGTACAGTATGACGTCGTTTTCGTCCAGAAATGACACAACAATGGTGGAGTACGTTTGATCCAGGACGTAAATGTTGTTCCTGAAGTTTGTGTATGCTTCGTCAGCGGGCAGAATGATCCCGAACATCTCGTTGAATATGCTCAGCGTGGTGTTGAATTACCTGCGATCGACCACGTCGTTCTGCTTCATGTAGTGGTCCAATTTTACTTTTGTTGCCGTTTACGTGTCGCAGAGCATTTTGTTCTTCATTATGTCTCTAATCTGAACAAATATTCCGTCCGGGTTCATCAAAGTGTACAATTATAGGCCCCAGAACATGGGCTGGGGCTGGTCGTTCGTTTTGCAGCCCCAAGTGTCAACGGCCGTTTTGTTGTTTATGTACTCCGTTATGCGCGTGTCAACGCTGTTCTTGGTGAACTAAAGGTTGAGTGAGATCTTAATCAGTCTGTAGTTAACGTAGCTGTCGTAAAATTACTTGAACAAATCGGCTGTGAGGACTGTTTTCCGCACTCTGTAGAGGGTTACGTCCTTGAAGAGGCTGGTGGTCCCGTTGAACTCGCCCTGAATGCAATTAACTGTGCATGGGACGATCGGAATTGCAATGTTGGTCGTGTCCTTCTGGAATTCGTAGAAAACGGAGACGCCGGTCGCAAAATCCACCTCGCAGTTGTTAGGGCTCACTAAAATATCAATACTATCGTAAATGGTGTAGCGTAATGCAATTGACTAAAAACAGCCCGTGCCGTTGTACTTTGTGTGCTCAATGGTCTTAATCGAACCGTTCACTATCACATAATCCAAATCGTAACGCAACTCGTACATTGCAGACGATTTTGAGATGATTGTCGTGTAATCGGCCGGAGACAGCTTAAAAACAACTTTAGTCGGATTGTTGTAACTATAAGTGAAGGACACCGGCTCATCGCCCACACGTGGGAACGAAACAGTATCAAAGTGCAACAAAATTAACACACTCATCTTGTCCAACGCGGTTTTACACTAATTGTAGTCCAAAATCTAGTCCATATGCTCAAAAGGAATTAGATTCAACGTAAGCTGATTCGTTTATGTGTTGCCACTCAAGTAAGATTTTGGTGAGAAACAATTCTTAAATGTTTGCTGAATCAAGGCCTGCTCAGACAAAAATAGTAAATTCAGCATTATGAGGAGTGGAAATTTGGAATTATTGCATTCTATTCCATATATACTAAATATATTGTTAATTTTTATTACTAAATATATTGTTAAATTTTAGATTCAATCGTATTCAATGATTACATATGTTTATTAATATACCACAACATACATTTTAGTCTTAATTTATAAGTGATGAAACTACTTAACAACAAAACCCAAGCTGAAATATACTTCTATTTGTTTTCATTGATACTAATTGTCAACGTTTTACTGGTTGCGTTAATATAGTTATTAGTCGCGAAATATTACTTTCAAGAAATAGATAGTCATAATTTATAAAATTTAGTTAAAATACTTATTTATAGAAGATTCGATAAAAACTGCATTAGATGACTGGGTTGTGTGATCCTGCAACTGCTACTTATTTATTAATGGTTATTTTTAGGGTTAGAACTGAATCATAATGGTTTTTTCTATAAGTTAGAGATGCTCAGAAAAATACACTTAGATGTGATACATCGTCAGTAACAAGGTAACCAATTTCAGTAACCAAGGTAAGTGCTGACATTTATATAATTCAAGGAGTTAAAGTATTGAGATTTAAAAATTGATGACTTTGAAATAATGAATCAGTTGGTGTTCAATTTGAAATGTTCTATTGAATATCAAAGTTTCCGGAAGAATATATTTGTTTAGGACTAAATTCAAACTTTAATGGTCATTTCTTTTATTGATAGTAATAACTAGATTCTTTATGAAGTGTGTAATTACATGTCAGAAATGATACACAAATGTGTACAACAATCAAGTTTGAGGACAGGTCTGATTGTAAAGCTAAGCTTTAGCTAAGTAGTCCAGCTAATAGTATTTCGCATATCTCAGTTTACTTTTAACAGAATGGATTTTTCTTTCTTGGGTTAATTAATACAACTTCCGGTAATAAATAAATTATTAAGTTCTGGACTAAATACTCTACACTTATGCTAAGAATTGGGCTAAGAATTGGACGGAATGATTTACGAAAACCTTTTTGACAATTTTAATCAACAAACCATAATCACATAATATAATTCAACGTGGATTCCATTTATTGATTATTTATTGTAACTTCTGCGCTACTTGTTTTGACGGTTTTTCTTATGGTTTAATATTTGGTAACTACTAAGAGTTCAAAATAAAGTGAGTTTGAAATTAATAGTAAATTATTATTTCTATATAATTTTTAATATAATCAAAATGTTTATTGGTGTTAGATAATATTTTAGATTATCCGTAAAAAGCTTAGAGTCGCGCGTCCTAGAAAGTCATGTATTTTGATAAATATTTTAAGATTACAATTGAAGTTGAAATATTCTTCAAAAATTTCTTATAACTATAAATAAATTAAAATAATATTTTCTATTCCACACCCGAGTCTAAATTTTCATGGATAATACTGGAAAGTTATAGAAAATTGCAGATGGTTTGAACGCCCCGCCATATGGGAAGCGTTTAACACTTGTTTCTCTCACAGAGATTCTTCAGGATCCTCTGAAGGCTGTTCCTTTATTACAAGAAGTCGCTGAGACAGTAAAGCCCCGCCCACTCTCCGACGAGGAACCATACCCAAAAACCACTACCACCGAAGAATTAGTAGCATAAATAACTGAATATGCAGCGTGTGTATGCTTCAACGTAGAAGGCGGTGTAACTTTTGATAAAGCTTCATTCAGTTAAAAGCTTCTTCTTCCCAATTCACCTGAATTACTCGACCTTTTGTACTCAATTTTGGTTGATTTGCGTGCTGCTAAGTAAAAAACGTACCTTGCACGCTATAAGGCTCCTGTAATAATTCCGAACGATATTCAATAAAACGACGAAATTCAGAAGCTTCTCTAGCAATTGAGAGCAGCTCAGCAAAAATTCCAGCAATCTTTTGAAGAGAATACAGGTATTTTACAGTAGTAAGTAACTACAAAGATTGATCAGCTTCAGACTGAGAAAACCCAACTCATCGCCAGACAGGACAAGCTCGTTGAACGTATCCGTTAGGTTAAGTTGCAACCTGTTCAAGACGAAGCAGTAGCCCTCAGCAAGAGAAGAAGAGAGGCGCACAGCGAAATTGAAACCCTCAAATAATAATCGACTCAGCAAAATGATTTGAGAAAGGCTTACCTATAAAGAGCTCAGGCTGTTGTCAATTCAGCTAAGGGCACCCCAGCTGGCATCATTGAAGCTTGCCAGGTTGAGAACAAGCGTGTAAAGCAAGAACTCATAAATTTACCACAGGAAATCGCCGAGAAGGAATCTCTCAAGGAGCTCATCGTCCAAGATCCCAACGACGAGATCATCATTCAAATGGAGCAGGATCTTGAGAACTCTAAGAAGGAGTTATTGCGTCTTAAGGAGCTGAACAACATCACCGGCGACCAACCAGACTAACAGGAATCTCAGGTCATTTACCTCCGTTAGAACCTCGCCAAGTTCAAGAGAAAGCACCAAGAGCTCTCTTAACGTTACGAGAAAACGCAATAGGATTCTGCCCAAATTGACACCAAGATGAAGTCCATGATGCAGAATAACGTCAACCTCGACTCGATCGAGCAAATGGAGGAAATGCCCCTCATTGTGTTCAAGGACCTTGTTGGTAAGGGGAAGGCCATGAAGCCCCAAATGACCCGCTGCTCAGAAGAACGCCGTTATCTGCAGAAAGAACTCGCGATTCTCACGAGAACGGTTGAAATCCTCACCCAAATCTGTGTGAACTACGGCCAAAACGTAACCGAGAACCCAGAACAGATGATGAACACCCAGAACTTGCACGAAGCTCGCGCGTTACTGGCCGAGATTGAAACGACCATAAAGCAAAAGAGGGCCTACATCCAGCCAAAAATGACCGAGCTGAGCAATGCCAAGCGTCAATAGTAGAATTTGGAGTCAATGCTACAATAGTAAAGGTAAAAAGTAAAGTAACTGGATGCCTCTAAACAAGGGTCCATTTACAAGCTGAAAATGACCTTGTAAAGGGCTGAAAACGAGTGCCAATCGGTCATTTCCGAGATATTCAGGGTTGAAAAACAGTCGCACATGTTCACCTACGAACTGGAACGCGTTGAAAAGGATAAGGACTTCAACCAGCTCAAGAAGGACATCATGCTCGAATAAAACGAAATAAAAGTCAAATAAGCCGAGTTGAGGTAAAAACAGTCAGAAGTAAAAGACAACCTGCCTTAACTACTCGAATAAAAGAAAATGTTCGCAGACCTCGTTAAACTTCTTAACGCCAAAACTGAAAGCGTGAAGAGAATGAAAGAAGAAATCGGTAACACAGGAGACGACCGCATCACACTCAAGTGAAAGAACTGTCACTTTGATATTTCAAAATCATCGTTAGATTAAAAAATTAAGATTACTATTTTAATAATATTTTCATTTCATTTGACTTTGTCTAGAGTAAAACTTGACTCGATATATCTTTTATTAATTTGCAAAATTACTATTAAGCATTGCAGAACTAGAAAATTTCATTCAAATTGCGCCTCACAAATATTTTCCACACATTTGTAGACAAAAACTCTTCTGTTAAAATGTTTAAAGTCAATCTAAGTCTATCAAATCTCCACTCCAAGATGAAACCGTATGTATTAGAATGCGCTTACGAAATCGTTCACAAAGTCGGCGGTGTGGAGACAGTTGTTCGCACCAAGGCTCCCGAGATGATCCGCAATTATGGATAAAACTTCCTGATGTGCGGCCCCTACATTCCGTCAGATGAACGTTATCAGACCTTCTTCGAAGACCAACGCGCAAATGCGCCAGAGTTCAACCAGCTGTTAACCCAGTTCGAGAATGACTTCAGCTTCCCGGTTGGATGCGTCAAGTACGGCCAGTGGCTCATTCCAGGCGCGCCTCGCTGCGTTCTCTTGCCAGTTGACATCGATTGCGACAGTTTCAGAAAGCTGAGAGAAATCGCAGTCGATATCATCAATGTCCAGCTGAGTCTGAACTGTTACGACTTCAAAGACTCCACTCCAGAGCTGTACAGATACAACGCCATCAGTTTCGGCGCGATGCAGTGGGCCTTCTACAGCTTTTTCATGCCTCAATTCATCCAGAAGCAGAAAGAAAAATGCTTGGTCGTCCAAGTTCATGAGTGGCTTGCCGGATTTGGTCTCATTTTGATGAAGCAAGGAAACGCGTACAGCCGCACTGGAAGAACCAGCGCCTACTGGTCTCCGGATAAGCTCAGATTCGTGTTCACCACCCATGCAACCACGATCGGCAGACACTTGTCTGCTGGTGATATTTGTCTCAATGACTTGTTCAAAGGACAATCACAGGTAGACTATGCCGACAGCGAATCTTGGAAGAGAGGTATCGCCCTTGAACACAAATCCGAGCGCGCAGCCGCTAACCTAGCCCACGTTCTTACGACCGTTTCAACCATAACTGGTTAGGAATGCGAGTATTTCTTGGGCAGGAAACCAGAAGTAATCACCTGGAATGGTCTCCATGTAAACTCTCAGAAGGGTCTCGTTGACGATCATGAGTTGTAATCCACGCACAGATCCATGAAGCAGAAGATCATGGACTTCGTTCAGACCTACTTCTGCGGGATTGATCCAGATAACACCCAGATCTTCTTCACCGCAGGCAGAAACGAGTACAAGAATAAGGGAATTGACCTCTTCATTGATGCCCTTGAGCGCGTGAGAAATTCGCTTGATAACGATTAATTCATTAGAGAGCATCCGCATGCAAATAAAACGGTTGTTGCGTTCATCATAGCTCCTTAACCGAATCATTCATTTTCTCAGCATGCTTTGAACACAGCTAATCTTATGAAAGAGATGAAGCTCAATATTGATTCTGTTGGAATACAACTTTAATAGAATTTGATCAAGAAGCTCTGTAGAGCGAATACCGATGTAAAAAATCTAACTTTGAACGATTTATTGGAGAAAGAAGATATTATCAACATCAAACGCTTCTAACAGCAGCTTAAGAAGTCAGCGTGTGGCTCACCGATTACTACTCATAATTTAGTGGATGAAAATTGCCAGATTATGAACGCTTTGAGAGCAAAGGGCTTGGTTAATCAACCTTTAACTCATGTCAAAGTAATTTTCGTTCCTGAGTTCCTTTCTAAGACTTCTATTTTCGGCCTTGATTATTAAGAGTTTGTGCGTGGTGCACACTTAGGTGTGTTTGCCTCCCTCTACGAGCCATTTGGCTACACCTCACCCGAATGTATGTGCGTTGGAACAGCTTCTGTTGTGTCCAATATGTGTGGGTTTGGAAATTTAGTTGATTCAACAAATTAAGAGCTTTAAAAGGCTTAAAAGGAAGGGAAAAAGGATGTTTTCTAGGAAATGGAACAAATGCACCGTAGTAGCTCTTCATTGTTAGATCTTAACGTGATGTAAAACGATGTAAATCACGTCGTAAATAGCCTCAATATATCAACCGTAAAACCACACGACACATGGATCCATAACGAGCTCGGAGTACAAGTTATTGATAGAGTTCATATAGGCTATAACGAGTCTGTTAATCAAATGTATAACGGCATGATGGACTATTTATAACTCAGTATGTACGACAGAATCGCCCTTAGAAATAGAATGACTAGAAATGCTGTATTTGTTGACTGGTCCGTACAAATTAAATAATTCGTCGACGCCTACTCCAGAGCTATGTTCGCACAATCATGGTGATATATTTAATATATTTTAAAATAAATAAAGCCATTTATTATAAAAAATACAACATATAACAATCGTTATTATGAAATAATTTTATAATTAAATAATTTTTCAAAAGTCACCTCTGAGTAACCAAAAGGAATGAAGTAGATATCCCGACGATAACAATAATTAAAGACGCTGTGACGATAAACGGCACCCAAGTCGTGTTGTACTCCGCTATAACGTTTTTCGAGTTGTAGTTTTCCAGGTCGTTGATGTAGAACAGCCCCACAGACGCGCCGGTCAGTTTCAGCTTCTTTCTGGTTAGCGTCCAGTTGTCTTTGCACGAGCTGCCCGCAGCGTAGGTGAATACCGGGTCGAACTTCTCGCAGCCGAAGCAGATCTTCAAGTTTTCCACCGAGTAGTTCATCGCCTGGGGGAAGTTGTAGGAGCCGAGGAGGTTGAACTTCTCGTTCTCAGTGAAGTAGATCGAGACGTGGTTGATCCTGTTCGGCGGGAGGTACCGCGCCTTGCAGTCCGCCCTGGTCTCGAACTTGAAGGTGGTGCATAGCTAAGAGTCGAATATCTGGATGTCCTGCTTGGCCACGCAGCCCATGAACGCGGGCGTGTAGGTGCATATCTCGTACAGAATCACTCCGTTCGCGTCCATGAAGGAAACTACGATCAGAGACTGCGTTTGGTCCGTCACGAAGATCTTGTCTCTGAAGTTCTGGTACTCGGCGGTGTTCTCGAACTGGACGCCCACCGTTTCGTTGAAGGTCGCCATCGGGATCGTCTTCTGCTGTCTGATCACTGTCGTGCCCTGCATCATGTACGCGTCCACATTCACTTTGGAAGCTGGTGAAGTATCGCAGAGCAAGGCGTTCTTGAGCGAGTCTCTGATTTGCACAAATAGTCCGTCTGGGTTGCTTTGCGTAAATAGCGTCAGACCGAAATAGGTTGGCGTTTGGGGGTCGTTGGCCACGCAGCCCCAGGAGTCCACCGCAGTTTTGTTGTCGATGAACTGCGTGATGGTCGTGTCCACTCCGTTTGTGTTGAATTTGATGTTGAAGGACATCTTAATGAGTCTGTTTTTGACGAATTCTTCGTAGAATTCAGCGAATTCAGTCGCGAGTGCCGGTGTTTTCTTCACCCTGTATGTTTTTATGTCTTGGAAAATGAGTGATGTTGCGTTGTACTCTCCATCTACGCATCCAGTTGTGCACGAATAAATTGGCATCTCCTTATTCTGTGATCCCGAGGTGTAAATGAACGAGATTTATACACCTGCTGCGAAGTCAACGTTGCAGTTATTCGGGTTCGTTAATATGTCAATGTCGCCGTAAATGTTGTATTTCATGGCAATGGTTGAGAAACAGCCCGTTCCGTTGTACTTCGTGTGCTCAATAACGGACACGGACCCGTTCACGATGACGTACGTTATGTCGTAACGTAATTCAAAAACAGCCGTTCTCTTGTAAATAATTGCATTGTAATCGGCCGAGGTGAGTTTAAAAGTAACTTACTGCTCAGTGTTGTACTTGTACTTGAAGAAAATCTGCTAATCAGCCGGTTTTGGGAAGCTTATGGTGTCGTAGTGCAAGAATACCTACACGTTCATCTTGTCCAGAGCCGTTTTGCACTAATTGTACTCAACAATCTAATCAATGTGATCAAACGGAAGTAAATGCAATGTAAGCTCGAAAGTCTGCGTATTCCCCCTCACATACGACTTTGGAGAAAAACAAGATTTAAACGTCTGCTAGGTCGGATTCGCCAAAGCAATTACTATGTTTAGCATATATGAAGTGGTGTTTATTAAAACTTAACTACTTCAAATATGATATACTGAAGATAATTTGGTCAGATTCACACAACAATAAAATTTCTTTTTATAATTTGCTTTGAATCGCAACCTACTATTTCTATTACTTTTGTTGTCTATTTGAAAATATGTTGAACTAACTAGAAAATTCGTGCTTTGATTCGGCTACATGATTTGGATCCACAGATGAAAAGTGAGATTATGATATTTTCGTTCTATATAGGTATTCATGATCATAATATATACTATATTGTAATTACAAATGAAATTATTGCGCCCGAACCCGTCAGGTCCGTTCCTCCACCCCATATGAATAGAGAGTTCCAGTTTAACTCAGAAATGAGATAGAGACACGCAAATTTGTATGGTCGTTAGTCTAATTGATTAAAAACTATCTATAGCCCACGAATGCGATACCACAAGTTTGAAATAATTGATAGTTGAATAACTACGTTAAAAGACTTACTGAAATGATGGCACTATACCATGAATAATATTCTTGAATATCTATATAAACATATATATTGCGAGAAATGATTAAGTCTCCTTAAAGATAAATTAAATATAAAATATCATTTTTACGTTAAAAGAAAGTGGTGTGGATAATACTTGAAATATAGAACACTTACTATTAAATATAAACAAACAGCTCAAAATCTATGTGGTCAAATTTGTAACATTTTCTTAATATTTGACTGAGATTTATAAAATGTTAATAAAAACGAGAATTATTGATAAAATAGTAATAAATATTCACTCCAATATGATTATTACTTCAGCTATAATTTAACATCTATAACATATAATACATTAATTTAAATTTAAAATATGTGAAATTACTAAAATATTTAATTTATATCATTATATGTAATATTTGTATATTTTATAATAAGTGCTAACAATATGAATAAATGTGACGTAATATTACGTTCAGTTTAATTATTACAAACAATATATATTTATTATTTTACTAAATTAAATATATGTTAAAATATTGTGATATACATAATTTCTATTTTGAAGTGGGTGTAAAGTATAAATAGTGTTAATAGCATAGTAATATACTGGAATTATTTTATTTTATATTTTTAAAATTATAATTCAAAAAAATAAAAGCTTATTCACACTGTTTTCAGTAATAAATGTCAAAGATACAAAAAATGCCTCTTAACTTAAGTAAAAACTTTTGAAATTTAGTTAGAGACCCTCAGTGGTCCCTTGTTCTGTCACAACAGTACTTGCTCCTATTTGTGGGTTAAATGGCTGAAACTTCTGTAGTTGAAAGTGCAAAATGGCTACAGAATCACTAAATCTAGGCACGAATTAACTAGAACGAGGGCAATTTTTTTTGATAACATGACTCACTCAACAGCAACAATCCAACAATACATCTAAACGCAATAAATATGTATATACTAGTTATTTTACTATAGCCAAGTAAAAATAATATATACTTTAATAATTCTTGTGGTTAGTGAATTTCCAGTTAATTAAAATGGTTTTCTTCTTTGTTTCCAATCTAAGTGATTCTGCTTCCTCATTTATGTTACAGCTTTAATGTATTTACTATGTGTGATTTAACATTTTTTTAATATCAAGTAACTATTCTACTTTATTCTATGGTATGCAATGTGAACATATATACATAATATTAATAATATTACGTATGTGTGTAGCGGTTTAATTAGTTTTTTACTATGATTTTTAAGAGACATTTTAGATCTTTTTTGTAGAAAGTTAGTTTTTACATTAGTTGAATATTTAAAATCAGATTTTGTTTTATCTTATTGTGTTTTTAATATTTATTTATATTGTAGGGCAATTGCAATCTTAGCAGTATCATAGCAATGTCACTGGCTTGAATTCGTGGTTAAAAAGCATAATTCAAAAAAAGTCATAAAGTTAGTGTGACAAATTAAGCTCACAAGTTTCATACTATTACTGCTATTAAGTGATCTATCTAACACAAGAAGAGTGTATGCATGAAAATCATTTTATTAAAATAATAATTATGAATACCTGTATAGAAATAGGTAATATTGTTGATATCATCTTCAATATCTTACGAATACGCACATAAGAGCAATAAATTTAAAGTATATTTTTAATAATATTGGTAAGAGAGGAATGTTGTTGGTTTCTTAGTGATCATTGGTTTAGAAAGGAAAGGAAATGTGATGATCAGAGAAAAGGGGTGACCAGTATAGACGTAATTTACGGTGTGATGTCTTTATTTATAATAATATTCTATCTACTTCTCTAAAAATACAAAATTCATCTTAAATACTCCAATATCAAACATTATCACACAATTAACACAAAACGTATTTATATACACTCCACACAGTTCAAAAATGCCGCTCTGCAAACGCGACTCTGCCTGGTTCGATGCGATCCTCAAAAACGACCTCGTTTTCGTCCAAAACAACCTGGAAAAATATTAAAGACAGTACGAATCCAGGTCGAAAGGTGCTGGTATACGCCAAGGATGGGCAGGAATCCACTACGCAGTGGAACTAAACCACGACCAGATTTTCGAAGCCCTGTTCCCATACGAGTTCGATCTGCTCACCGACAAACCAACCGAGCTCTACTGCCCGTTTTTGGACAGACCCGCCAGTTTAGATTCTGGAAGCAGCATCATTCACATAGCACTGACCACGAATAACGTAAAAGTTTTGCAGTATGTGTTCAAATAATGGGTTGAGAACCCAGAATACGGAGATTTAGCTGGGGTTAAGAACGATTCTGGACAAAGCGGGCTTTTAGTGTGCCCAGTGGTTAATACTGACGCGGCCATGCTTTGGGCTACAAACGAGCGTGTAATTCGTAACGAAATCACATCCGTCACTAATAAGGACCAAAACTTCGTTATGATGGTCGCAATGATGGGCCGCGTAGCATACGCAGAACTAATCAAAGACTTCATTGGAGAACAAGCAAAACTAAACATCGACGTGCAAATTGAACAACTCAAAGAAACCATACAAGAACTAATGGAATCATTAGACGACGAAGAACAAGGATGGAGACACTACGGAGAACAAGAAGCTGACTAACTTAACTACAAAACATTCACTGAAGAAAAACAAAAAGTTATTGACATCTTGGCTGAAGTAGAGTAAGGATTCGAGGATAGCGATGAGTGAAATTGAAAATATGAGTTATTCCAAATAATAATTAAAATGTAATTTTCAAATTATACATTCACAACTAAGAAATTTATTCGCTATTCGCATTATTATTACTATTGTCAAAAAATTACTCTAAAGAAGTTAATTCATTATTGAATGTTTAGAAAAATTCGCTTTATTTTTATGGTGTATCAATATTTGGATCATCTTCTTATTCATATTGTTCTGTTACTCTGCATTCTGCAATACCCATATTTGAAGCGGAATATGTTTTAGAATTAGCTGTTTTATGTAATCTGTAAACGAATTATTAGTATTCTTATTGCTATTGATTTAACTGAATAAAATAATTCTATGTATATTGTAGAAAAAGAAAGACATCACACCGTAAATTACGTCTATACTGGTCACCCTTTTTCTTTGATCATAACATTTCCTTTCTAAACCAATGATCCCTAAGAAACCAACAACATTCCTCTCTAACCAAAGGTGTATATTGTAGAAAATAATTCAATCAATTAAAGAAAGGTTATAACAGTAACAGCAAACAACAAAACAAAGTCACAACTAAGTCAAAATTAAACCCTAAAATAATATCATCACTCTCTTTTAATAACTTCTGCCTTATATTTTACATTATCTTTGAATTCAATAAACAGTCCTACTCCGATTATAATCAATATAATAATGGCTGTTGCCACTAATAGCCATATAATGCCTTTTACATCTTACACAGAAGTATTATCATTTATTTGTTGAATTGGATTTATTTCGGAACCCGCCATTAAAATTCCGGTTTTAAATGTTGAGGAAGAGTTGTGATTGAAGCAAATACGGGACGATGGGAATATAATTTAATCTGATATGTTAAGAGAATCTAGTTATATGGTCACAAATGTTGATTTTGGTACTGAAATACAGCTACTGGTAAGATTTGCGCAGATTTCTGTGTTAAAAACATCTACAGTGATTTAATAACAGCTTATTTAAAATGTTGGTTGCAATGGGAATATTTTCTTAGTTACATTATTTTGTATAATTACTTGCTGTGCACTCAAATAAAAGTTAGATATGAGTGCGCGATTCTCAAGAAACTCCTTACATGATGTCTGATTAACTGCGTTCTCACATTTAAGCCACTACTGGGTTTCATTCAGCACCTGATCAGTAACAAAATCAATAGTATATACCTTACCAGCTCTAAAGTCTGGGTTTTCCTAAAATATGACTCGTGTGATAATTTTGTCGTAGCTAATTTTTACGAAGTCGCTCATTTTTTACTTGCAATTAACCATAGACCCGTTCATAGTGTTCGCCATGAGCATCTTGTCCTCATAAATCATTAAAAATTAACTTTGATAGCAGTCAAAGTATATTTCAAGTGCATTTTTAACCTGATTTGTTTCAAAAATGACAGAATAATTCTATAGCCTTGTTAAAGTACCATCCCTGGCCGGTATTAGAGCTGGCACTTGGTAGTTGATCTGGTTATAACCCAAACTCGAGGTAGCAAACGTTTCAATCATGTTGTTACACAGCGCAATTTTTTCTGGGGTTGGCATTAGCTCACAGGCATAAGTAGTATGCAAAAGGAGTTCTGAGGGTTCGATACTATACCAATTTTGATAAAAATTGAAATCTGGATAGGCGAAAAAGTTGATAGTAGCTTTTTAATCTGCTAAGTTATTCGCAGATATCGTAGCTACATCATTAACCGGATATTTACAGTTTTTAGCTGTTCCAGCCTATTTCAACACATTGGAAAATACACCTGGAGATATTTCAATGTTTTAACCGTAATGAAGCTGAGAGTTATCTACACACGCCTTTCTGTTGAAGTCAAGTCGCCTCAAGTTACTAGCGGCGTCTGTTATTATTTACTTTGAAGCCTGGAAATCCATTGTGTACATTGCTGATTTAGCTTTAAAAGCATCAGCACACGCTCCAACTACTTGGGTACATGGAATTTTTAATTCAATATATTGATTAGAATTAAAAAGTTGAAGGTCTGATAGTTTATAAACGTATAAGTCTAACATAACTGAAAATTTATACACATCACCATTCATTTTTTTACAAATATTAAATTCACGAGAATCATCGGCGCGAGGCCACGCCTTAAATACTAATTCTCGTGTTTGAACGTCTAATAACACCGATGTATTAGCAATGAAACAGGATAAAGATAATATTTAAACCAATTTGATCATTTTGGAGTGAATACCAAACACATATCAAAGCAAATGATATTATATATAAATTATGACGATGAATATGAATCAAACGATTTGAATCAGAATTATTTATTAGACATATCATACTATTTAACAGTAATATGTAATATAACAATTATTATTCCTTTTTGTCATAGTTTTTTGAATACAGTTATGTATTATTATTACAAATCAGTATTTTAGTTTAATGAAAATACCAATTTTTTGGTATTTTAAGCTATACGTAAGTTACATTTTTGACTTATATAAATTGAATTGATTAGCTATTTTTCTATTCAATTATATATTTAGAAACTAAATAGAAACTCTATGCTCTTCTTCATCATTATTTATATGTTGAAAAGTGAACACAATTTTAATTTATATCCAACTTGACCTCCTAAAAATATTTTTTCAACACTTTTACTCATCCTCTGTCTCTTAGTTTCCATAAATCTCTAAATAGCGGCTATTAAGTTGTTGTTTGCAGTGCTTTTGTCATGATTTATGAAACGAAGAAGGATTAAATTGAGCATTAGTATTGATACATAGGACGTACTTAATTTTAGCAATTACCATTACAAATATTCAAAAACAACCACATTCACTCACAGCAATCCGTAATCAAATGGCTACCTCTTCTAGCTGATCCAGCCCACAAGTGCTTCCGCTTCCTTCATCGTCCACGTTTCTTTCATTTATTCGATGAACTTCTGTTCAAGTAGCGTGTGCTCTTATATTTTCTCAATGGCTTCTGTTTCATTTCTCTCAATCAGTTTCTCGGCCAGTTCGCACAAATTCGTTACGAAATTCTCAGATTCAAGAATATTCCGGATACAAAACTGTTCAAATTTCTCAGTTTCCTTTGGAAAGAGAACCGGAAGTTTCTTCCGCGCTTCAGTTACAAACTCAGCGAATTTTAATAAATCAGTTAATGTGTTGAATGAAGTGGCATTGATAAGTATGTTATTCTCAAAACGGCGCAATTAGGGGAAGATTAAATGTGGGGTGTGGTTGGAGGCCTCGGAATTTGCTTGAATGGTGTCAATCTGCTTTAAGTTTGATAACGCCTCGATTTTGAGGGCCTAAATGAGGGAATTCATATCGTCAGAAGAAAATGAAGCGAACGCGGTGTTCTTGATTAGCGTGTCGTAGTAAATCACATCGTAATCGCGCTTCTTGGTCATGTACTCTGACATCTCCTTTATGCAGTCGATTATCTGCACCACCTCCTCGAAAGGACGCACGTTGAACTCGGGCTCTGGATCCGGTTATTACTATTTAATTGCTTTTTACGGTGTTTGCTTCAACTTAGATAGCGCTAAAGTCTGCTTGGACTTACTATCTTCTACGCACACTGAATTCGCACGCTTCGGAGTGCTGTAAATCTAATGAGCGATGTGCGGACACTCAAGCATAATCTAAGAACTGTTGTTTAGCGAATTTTTCAGCGGTTTGGGTCTCGCAGAATTACAAGCCGTGTTATTCACCTTACTTTTCTTCTACGATGAATTTAATATCGTTTCAAGAGCTACATTGCTGTGAAATTTCATTGGTTAATTCATTTTATAAATACTGCTCATTTTTGTGAAGTGTTAAATTGTTATTATATTAAATTAGATTATTAAACAGAATAATACAGATTGAATATTGAATTGTTTAAAATCTTAGAGCTATTTTTAAACTAGAATGCAATAAAATGTAAGTATAATATTGATGTTATGATGCAACCAGTACTATTTTCAATATACTAAAGGAATCACAAATTAAAAACTGACTTTTGGCTAGTTTAAGTTATTAATATCATTTCATGAACGTAATTAATTTAATAATTAATATTAATTTAATATTAATTGTCGAATCCTAAGTTACTCATGGAACGATGATTCATGGTCTGAGACCATTTCATATTGGATTTCCTCGTCGATTTTGCGTTTTTTCTTCGCTTTATCATGGGTTTTTAGAGTTTAGTCTATTTCTCCTTCAGATACTCTAAAATGGGAAAATACAAATTATGTATATTCGGATTGGGATATTATTTTTTGAAATATATTATGAATAATAAATAAAGACATCACACCGTAAATTACGTCTATACTGGTCACCCTTTTTCTCTGATCATCACATTTCCTTTCCTTTCTAAACCAATGATCCCTAAGAAATTATGAATAATATAATAATGAAATAATTTTATGAATCACTCAACAACAATCCAACAATACATCTAAACGCAATAAATACATTATTAGGTATTTTACTGTAGCCAAGTAAAAATAATATATATTTTAATAATTCTTGTAGTTAGCAATTTTCCAGTTTATTAAAATGGTTTTCGTCTTTTTGTTTCCAATATAAGTGATTCCGCTTCCTCATTAATGTAACAGCTTTAACGTATTTAATCAACACAAATTCTAAGAATAACAAAACGATTATTAATAAAGTGGAAATTTAATTTCATTAATATTTTTTGAGTGTACATAGATATACTGGGGTAGGCAGAAGAAGTTGATCAGAGAAAAAACGCCCATAACTCGGGCAATAGTGAGAGCTTATTGATTTCCTTCTTTAAGTATAAATGGTAGATATTTATTCACATCATATTAATTTTTTATGTTGTAAACTTCTCACATCAAATTGGACTTGAGATATAAAATAAGAAAGTGTTCTTTTCAAATCAAGTTATGTTTGTATACTGCATAGAATGAAAATATAATGTTCAAAGAAGGCACGCGGAGACTTTTGAATATTTTCAATTTAGATAAATTTGTAAAGTTGAATTTACTGATCTTCTTGTAGTTACTAAAAAGTACTGAACGGTTCAAATAGTGAAGATGACATCCCGAAAGAGCAATCATCATAAAGTAGTCTTCACTGTGATCAATGAACCCAGCTTTTATAGTTCATAAAGAGATTGATATTGGGATCAGCACAGTAATCGAGTTGGGACCGAGATTAGTAGGCGGGTTGCAATTAATTGAATGAATTCCTTTTACCTTGGCCGCGAATACTTTAGTAAAATTTTATTAAAATTATGTATCACACTCCAAAATTTCCGCATCAAAAATGATTATTAATCTTAACTATATCTAGTGATTCATTGATATTGTACGCAAACCAGTGATAAATTCCCCATGAAATCGATCATATGAATCATAATGGCATCAGTTTCGTTTTGTCTTTAATTTGTAATGAGTCATCTGGTAAAATAGAGTTTTTAGTAGAGAACTACTAATACTCAATAAAACTTAACCAACCAAAAGCTTGTTTATTGTCCTTCCTAAACGATGGCGGAAACCCATGTGTTATTCTGTCTGGTTTAAATTTTCTTGTCCTAATTGCTACAAGAAATAGCGTTCAGTTAGATATTAAAAATTGATTTGTGTTTTCCGGCAATTCACAAAAAATTGCAGTACTTTAACAATATAGCAACTGATGAGATGCTAGAATTCAATATTTATTATTTAATTTGAAGAACAAAGAACTTTTGAAAATTACGAATTTTCATTTTTCAGAAACAAATGTTAACGCCTTTAAATTTAATAATAAGAGCTTAAATGACTTGGTTGAATTGTAATATAATTGGTTGTAATAGTTTCGAGAGCTGAGCGCTTGGTTAAAGTTAGACAATATTCTGAATTATGTGTCCAATTATTCAGACTGTGAATAAATAGATCTATTTATCATGATATTAATTTAATAAGTAACAATAATATTCAGTGATGTCTACTAATTCTTTATAATTAGCATCCAAATCTTTAATTTGCAACAGCTGAAACAATTATTTCGAACATTGCTGAAGCAATATACTTACTTTAATAAGTATTATATGTTAGTTAGTATCAAAAGAGTTCAAAAGTTTCTTCAAAAGTTTGTTACCACTTCTTTTTATTATATATATTCATTTCGTATTAGAATACAAGGAGCAAAATATAATATTTGATTTTGTGATTTGTATAATTAGTCAAGTGTAGAAAGTAGTAAATTAATGAAACTAAAACTTTCAATTCTGCGACACAGAGTTGTAATAAATATTCAACTACTAATTGTAATAGAAAGCTTTAACCATATATAATATGTCCAGTATTTTTCGTTCAAAGTATTCAATAGAATATATAATATGCACGCTTGGTTGTATTAATACACTTAATAATCAATTTATAAACTTTCATTTTTAACAAATCATGTAACTTTAGCAACTTATACATTTTCTTGATATAGTGCTTACAAACTATTGTGTACCTAATATTATTAACTTTATTTAGATTTGAACCTGATTCCAGTTTAATTAGTTTAAACATTTAATTCGACTGAAATCAAATTGTAGTAATAATTAAATATATTATCATAGTATTCGTTTTACATATTGGTATTAATAATTAATATAGTAATTTAGTTCTATCGAACATTAATATATCGGTTCATGTAAAACTAAATTTAGAGCAAAAACTGAATAAGTTAACAATACAAAGAGTGCGAGGGATCTTATGTTGCAATTTATGCACGCATCGTTTGAAGAAGATTCTATGATATTATTACAAAAATATCACAACAATCAAAACTTACTAGTTTACGAAAATGTTGATAATTGGAAAAATAGTTGTGATGGAAATAATTTTTAATGTGCTATTTTTACGTTTCAAACGAATCATGAAAATATTTTTGAATTGCCGGAAAATGCCCATGATTATTTAGGTTGCTACACATTTATGAACATACAAAAATACAATTTTGAATTTTTCGTAAGTATCTATTGTAATATCTCATTTAATGCAATAACGTTAGAGGTATTGTATACTGCGTAGATGAACAAATAATTACAACAATGGATTGAATATAACATTTATGAAAATTGAATTATGATCAAAAATGAACTAAATGTGATAAATGAAATGAAAGCTGTATTGTGAGAATATTTTACTTTAAATAACTGATAACTAATTGAAATAAAACAGTTAGAGTGAATATAAGGTGAAGATTTTGCGAGATATATTCATAAAATGTACCTTGACCAAATAAGAAACAACGCTTACACAATAACACGCAACTCCCCTACTCAACCAAAAGCTGTTATCAACAAAAAGATCTCCAAAACAAACTCCATTAGCCCGAAAGAGCTAACGGAGAGTCTGTGAGGAGGTGTGACGTGTGATAATGTCGTGCGAGATATTTGGTTAGAGAGGAATGTTGTTGGTTTCTTAGTGATCATTGGTTTAGAAAGGAAAGGAAATGTGATGATCAGAGAAAAGGGGTGACCAGTATAGACGTAATTTACGGTGTGATGTCTTTATTTATTTATTATTCATAATATATTTCAATGTGATGTCTTTCTTTAATATATAAAATAATAAATAATAATATATATGCTTCAAATAATTGATTAATTCAAAGTAAATTATTATAAAAACCTATAGTGGCATGGTCTATTTCGGGACGTCATATAAAACGGGGAAAGGCAGCAAGGGAAAAAATTCCGGGGTCAGAGCCTGTGATTCTATTAAATTAATAATCATTTTTAGCTTGCAGATTTATTTCATAGTTTTACGTATATTTCTATATTTATTGTTATTCACGATAAATACAGTGATATTTCTATTTTTATAATTCAGATTTAAACATACTGTTTAAATGTAATAACTCAGTTAATACGAGGGTTGGAAAATCAAAAATTATACTGTGCATTTTTAATAATATTATTAACACAATATTTAAATTTAATGTATTTTAAAGGAATATTCTGTAAACTTTACTAAATTATCAATATATAATGATAAATAAACGGGAAAATTAGGCTTTGGCATTTATAGATTACTATTTTTATAGTGCATATAATATTTATTTTAGATATTACGGTTAGGTCGAAAAATTTTTGTTAAATTAGATGAAGTGACTGTGGTGGTTTCGCATGCAAAACAAAATGTTATCTGCACAGATTCTTGGTTATGATTTTCTTGTTGCTTTGTTGATTAACTATTTAAATGATGGATTGATGATTCTTTTGTTGAATATTGTTATGTAAGAATATTGATATATAAATTAATTAATAATTAACATTAATGGTTAAAATTTACATAATCGATAAAATTTTGAGTAGTCTTACTTTTTGAGTCAATTAGTCTTTCATTTCCAAAACGCTTGACATTATTTGGAGTGTAAATTTATATTACTAAACTATAAAATCACATAAATTCCTGACACATTTTTATTTAGTTTAGTGTAATTTAGTGTGACAACAATTATCAATTCTTTCTGTAATGAAGTCTATACACGATTTACTACATTATATTGATTAACATCACCCCATTGTAAAAACTAGAATTTGCATAACTTTATATGTTATTATCTTTATTCGTCATATAGTAAACTGCTAATGCAATTAACTACTATTTATATGTAGTGATTACATTTTAACCAGAGATAATAGAACAAAACTGGCTTGCCAGTTATTTACTATTCGTCATATCATTATTTTGAATAATTATTGGTGGCTTCGGGGAGGAACCATAACAAGTATGCAAATAGTAATATGTGTAGTTAAATATGCGTCGCTTTATCTGGTTCCTGAACTTTTAAAACGAAATAGTTTAGCTGGAGTGGGACAAGGACATGCCCGGTTTCGGGCGCATTTTTGGCACTTGGGAACTTGGGGGATGCCTGAATGCCATATAATCATAATAGTATAGCCGGAAAATATGTATAGATGAAAATTTCAATTTCAAATCAGATTTGTCACTACAGGTATAATTACAGGTATTATAAAACAACAATTTAAACAAAAATTATCAAGCGTTAATTAGTCAAATTACTATTGAAATATATTTATTGTTTAATACCGCTTCCAGAAATGATACTTGATCTAAACATTTTCCGATGTGGCTCAGCAAACTTTCAAAACCTGTTTTTCACCAAGGTCATACGTACGAGGCAACACATAGACAAACGAGCTCACTCTGCATATGATTCCCTTCGACCATATTGATCAAATCAACGATTACAATTAGTGCAAAACTGCATTAGATAAGATGAACGTTTAAGCTTATTCGCACTTCGATACCGTCTCTTTTCCAAAGCCCACCGATCCTAAGATATATTTTAAGTATCTGTTTAACAAAGAGATTGAAGTTGTTTTCCCGCTTTCAGATGCTGACTACAACTCCATTTTGGACAAGCCTACCGCCGTCTTCGAGCTGCGTTACGACATCTCCTACGTCATCGTGAACAGCTCAGTTTAGATTGTGGAGCACACGAAGTACAACGGGACTGGCTGCTTTTCAACCATAGCTATGAAATACAACATTTACGGAGATATTGACATATTAACTAACCCAAATAATTGTTAAGTAGATTTCGCAGCTGGAGTTTCTTTATCTTTTATTTATACATCTGGTTCATAAAACAAGGAAATACCTATTTATTCATGCACTTCGGGATGTGTTGATGGTGAGTTCAATTCGACCTCGCTCAACTTTTAGGACATTACAATTTATAGAGTAAAGAAAACTCTCGTTTTAACACAAAAATTCGCTGAATTCTACGAAGAATTCGTCAAAAACAGACTCATTAAAATGTCCTTCAACATCAAGTTCAACACAAACGGAGTGGACACGACCATCACGCAGTTCATCGACAACAAAACTGCGGTGGACTCCTGGGGCTGCGTGGCCAACGACCCCCAAACGCCAACCTATTTCGGTCTGACGCTATTTACGCAAAGCAACCCAGACGGACTATTTGTGCAAATCAGAGACTCGCTCAAGAACGCCTTGCTCTGCGATACTTCACCAGCTTCCAAAGTGAATGTGGACGCGTACATGATGCAGGGCACGACAGTGATCAGACATCAGAAGACGATCCCGATGGCGACCTTCAACGAAACGGTGGGCGTCCAGTTCGAGAACACCGCCGAGTACCAGAACTTCAGAGACAAGATCTTCGTGACGGATCAAACGCAGTCTCTGATCGTAGTTTCCTTCATGGACGCGAACGGAGTGATTCTGTACGAGATATGCACCTACACGCCCGCGTTCATGGGCTGCGTGGCCAAGCAGGACATCCAGATATTCGACTCTTAGCTATGCACCACCTTCAAGTTCGAGACCAGGGCGGACTGCAAGGCGCGGTACCTCCCGCCGAACAGGATCAACCACGTCTCGATCTACTTCACTGAGAACGAGAAGTTCAACCTCCTCGGCTCCTACAACTTCCCCCAGGCGATGAACTACTCGGTGGAAAACTTGAAGATCTGCTTCGGCTGCGAGAAGTTCGACCCGGTATTCACCTACGCTGCGGGCAGCTCGTGCAAAGACAACTGGACGCTAACCAGAAAGAAACTGAAACTGACCGGCGCGTCTGTGGGGCTGTTCTACATCAACGACCTGGAAAACTACAACTCGAAAAACGTTATAGCGGAGTACAACACGACTTGGGTGCCGTTTATCATAACTACAGTATTATTAGTTGCCTTGATATTTTTGATGGTCCTATATCTTATATTGAATTAAAAGTGATGGTTTAATTATTATCTATAGATTATATAGAGCAGAAACGGACCACGGGACTTCATAGATATCTTCATTGTATCTTCTTTGTGTTATAACATTAATTGCGCTTCATGTATAAATTTAATGTGAAATATTACCATAATAAAACAAAATCTACATTCCACACTCCACAAAATGTCAACAACAGCTAATGATTTGATAATATCAGGTCATCACAGTAGTATGTACAAAACTCAATGCTCGAAGTAATTTAGAAATCCATATGTGAACGTGAGCAATAAAAAACAATTGATCATGTCGGATTTGTCTTCATTGAAGAATTTGGATTTGCTGAAATAGATTTATGATGATGTTAATATGGATGTTCAGAAATCAAAAGTTATACATCCAGAAATAGAGAACATGCGTGATTCTAGTAGAGTATTTGATATGGTGTCCCGTTTGTAAAGAACAGAAATTCCTATAAAGCAGTCCTCACCCAACAGACTTAGATCAACCAGAGAACAACCTAACTCGCCATACAGAGAAGCTGAGCTTTCTGATCCTGAAGTGCGTGAGCTAGAAATAGAGGTTGTTCCAGAGCCACTTCCATCTGCAGGTAGATCAAAAACACCAACCATAGATTATCAGAAGCAGCTTGAGTTGGCAATGCAGCATTAGCAGAAGCACAATGCAAATACTTCTTGTTTGGAAGAGGATGCCGTGCTGAAGCAGCTATTCAGTGACATTTAGTCGAAGAGGCTCAGGCGTGCACAACCGTAGGCTGATGTTGAAAATGATGAAAACGACGAGGACAACTTGCATTCTCCGAAGTTATCGAATTAGTCAAATAATTCAATGTCTTCTTCTCATTCGACAGTGGTGTCCAAAAATGCCTCCATTTACTCCAAGGCTTCTACCAAGTTCGAGAAGATGCGCGAGATAGAGAAGAATCGCCTACATTAGTTGAAAGCGCTCTCAGAACTACAGAAGCAGTCCAGAATGGAGCGCACGAAGCTCTCAGCAGCACAGCAGGCCGAGTACGACCGCATCCTGGAGAAAGTGAAAAAAGAAAAAACCTTCATCTCCCAAAAGGAAAAGGACGAGCTCTTCATCAAGAATCAGATGCAAAAACTACAAAAACAGTCTTCTTCTTCTTCTACCAACAAGATGAGATCGTCATCAAGGTCTGGGGTGCGCTCGACCAGGACGCACTAGAAGCCGGTTAAAACGGGCGACTACGTTTATGAGTTCCTGGACACCCTCTTGAACGACGAAAAGATCATCGCGATCACGAAGGTTTCAACAGGGCAGCGCGTTTACAGGAAGGTTCCAAGATTATAATTCGAGGAACTGATGAAGAACGAAAACGTCAGCGGAACGGTCATCGGGTAAAACTTCATCGGGAAGATGATATGAGAACAATTATTCTTTATATTTAAATATGGATACTGTATTATCCACAGGTGGCGACATCAGTGGATTGAAAAGTTATTTTAATAAAATTTACAAATATTTGCGTATGTATTATTTCCAGCTTACAGTATAAATATTGAGCCACATCCTCTGATTCAAAAATTATTGTAATTTATGGTAAAGTCTCACAAGTAGACTAGGTACCGAGTCTCACAAATAGAACAGAGTACAAATGACGAATAGACTATTGATTTCCAAAGCTTATTCGTGAGATATCTAGTTTAGTCTTATTTGCCAACCACTTTGTTCTATTTGTGATAACCTATATAATTCATCTGTTTAATCAATTTTTATTCTTTAATTTAATAAATGCGTACCACTCCATACTTGGTTAATGAGTAGAAATGTAACATAAAAGACTGTTCAATGATAACAAACGATTAAGATGCAATAATTTATAAGAAACTTCGACTAGAATGTTTTGAGGTTTTAGGAATAAGTTTATACAAATAAAACTATCATTATTGAATTGATGAGTGATTTTAATTGAATCTTACTTATAAAATTAATTTTGTATATGACCACCTTTATCAGGTGGTTCAAATTCTGATATTTATTTGTGATTAGGTTTACGTCATCAACTCTGTTCTATTCGTGAGATATCTCAAAATATCTGAAAACCACATGAAATGACAAATAAACTATTCATTTTCTCTAGTACTATTCGTGAGACTCGGTACCTAGTCTACTTGTGAGACTTTACCGTATATTTCTTGTTTTAGTTTTAATAAAATAATATTTATTATAATTTACTTAAATTAATTGAATTTCCGCTTCACCACAGTCAATGAAAAAGTTATGCATTACCTATGACAATAGTGAATGCCCAAGGGTTGCAAAGACGCAAAATTTCGTTATATCACAATTTCAGGAAAATACGCTTATGCTGTAATTTATATCATAAAGTGTAAGATTTCAGACCAAAATGCAAAAAAACATTAATAATTTTAGAATGAAGACAGTTAGAGTGATACTATTTAATATGTAAATAAGTGATTCATATATCAATCTACTGTGTGCCGTTCTAAGTTTATATTCATACTTGTGCAATGAATAACTTCACAAATAGACTTTTTAGTGAAATGCGAAAAGAAGTGAAAACCGAAAAATATTTAATATTCTTTGGAACTATCCATAGTTAAGGATAATATTAAAATATTTTCATTCTAATTATATATTTTGTACTCCTGTCGCCACCTGTTATTATCCCAGCTAATGTGCCGTAAGGATTTTTTGTGTTCAAAAGTTCCAAAATAGTCCTATACCTCTGAGCTCAGGACAAAATATGATGTGTGTGATTTGAACTTTTTCTAAAAGATTTTAACTATGTATTCATGCATTTAAAGCTATTATGCCCATATCCCCAACTAAAAAACCACCGAAACCGGCGCAATTTTCCTCGCCTCAATTAATCAAAATTATTTTATATCTTTCCTCCTGGCCTAGCTAGATATTATATAGACATTAGATAATATATAGACACAAAAATAAAGGTGTGAAATAATATTTTATTGCAGAATTTACGTAATATTAACTTATGTTATAATTAGATATTTAATAATTGAGACAAAAATATTACTTTCATATTTTTATATGTTCTTATTGATAGCTTAAGTAATAATAATATATTTTCAAAATATATCAACGGACCTATTTTAGACATTATATTGTATATCACAGTAGTGTAATATTTATAAATAGAACACCTATTTTTAACACCATATATCAGTTAGTTACTACATTTTACTATACCTATTTTTGATTAAATAAAACTCAAAATGTGATCACCAACTTTACTTTGAAAAAATTTCTGTGTAACTATTATATATATATATATATAGATGCAATATATACAGTCATTCCTTTTACTTCGGTGCATCCAAAATCAAGCATAGGATGAGCAATTCGTGCTTTGATACGGCTACATGATTTGGATACACAGATGAAAAGTGAGATTATGATATTTTCGTTCTATATAGGTATTCATGATCATAATATATGCTATATTGTAATCACAAATGAAAAAATTGCGCCCGAACCCGTCAGGTCCGTTCCTCCACCTCATATGAATTGAGAGTTCCAGTTTAACTCAGAAATGAGATAGAGATACGCAAATTTGTATGGTCGTTAGTCTAATTGATTAAAAACTATCTATAGCCCACGAATGCAATACCACGAGTTTGAAATAATTGATAGTTGAATAACTATTGCTGAAGACTTACAATACTGATAGCATTATACCATGAATAATATTATTGAATATCTATATAAACATATATATTGCGAGAAATGATTAAGTCTCCTTAAAGATAAATTAAATATAAAATATCAATTTTACGTTGTAAGATAGTGGTGTGGATAATACTTGAAATTTAGAATACTTACTATTAAATATAGATAATCAACAATAAATATTATAATTACAAATAAAATTAAATCAATCAATAATTATTCATATAGTGCTAATTTAACATTTATTGAAATAATATTTGTAATTTCCACTCCAATGAACACAATAACAAATAAATGCAAGATAAGGCCATGTATTAAATAAGGTTCAAATAAATAAGTTAATTATTCAAAATTTTAATATGATAATTTAATATGATAGATCAAAATTTATTAAAAATTCTTTCATTTTCTACCACGTTTTACGATTTACTCATTGTTCTTTCTATTAATAATTTACTACTGCTTAATTTATTTTGGGCGTTCAACTTTTTTCTTTACATATGATATCGAGATTGGTTCAACTTAATTATCAATAATGCAATGTGTATGTGCTTGTTACATATTTTTATCCATTCTGCCTTATTTTATACTATTATGATCAAACAAATTGTATACTCTAAGTTTAGTTTTATTCGTGCGAGTTACACACCATTCTTTTTATATTCCACCAACAACTGAACTCCAAAAATCACTGATTTATTCAAATTTTTATCTTTAACATTTTAAGTAACTTATTTATTAATATTTACTGCATCCATTTAAAGACAGCCTTTGTACATACGATTTGGATCTAAGTTATTTTTCTACTTCCAAATTGGTATATTTCTCATGTGTTTCGTCGGATCAAAGGTTTCTCCAATATTTGCATCGTAATAATCTAAGGATGTTAATAGTTTTCTATAGTAATTTTAAACTGTACTTAAACCTGGTAAAATTACTCCATGCTTACCTTACATTTAACGTTCTTATTCATATTTCTGACAACCTAAACGAATATAACGAAGAATCGCTTCTTTTTGAGATTTCTGATTATATCTTTAAACTAATTTTTGTTCTGGCAGTAACAATCCAACTTAAATTTTCTGATAAATTGGAAGTTATTGAGGTTTCACGCCAGTTCCCAAAATTGAATAAGTTTAATAACAATCGTCGTCTTAACGTTTTTTAACTTATTCTTAAAGTTGTTGTATTTCCAATTTATGTTATTATTCTTTCTCATCATCTTATTTTTTCTTTTAACCTAATAACATTTATGAGATTCTATTTTATTATTATAATTACTTAATTTATTAATTTTGAATTTTGATAGTTATTCCAAGTTTTTGATAGTTGTTTTAGTTAGTATTTTACATTTTCTACTTTGAAGTGAAATTTTTGTGTGATATTGTTTATTTTAAGTATAATATTATCATTTGTATTTTTAATTTTTATAATTCCATTTTTATAAAATAATAAAAGCTTATTCACGCTGTTTTCAGTAATAAATGTCAAAGATACAAAAAATGCCTCTTAACGTAAGTAAAAACTTTTGAAATTTAGTTAGAGACCCTCAGTGGTCCCTTGTTCTGTCACAACAGTACATGCTCCTATATGTGGGTTAAATGGCAGCAACTTCTGTAGTTGAAAGTGCAAAATGGCTACAGAATCACTAAATCTAGGAACGAATTGGATGAGCTTAGAGGTTAGTCCTATAATGCATCTACATTTATTCTTCAAACTACAGTATAAATTATTATTAATTCGTGTAAGTTACATAATCTCTTAAAATTAAGAATCAAGTATATTAGTAGAACAAAAATAATATTTTAGAATAATATTTTATTAAATAATTATTTTATATATATAAAATGACTCACTTAACCTTATCATAAGTATTATGACTCAATTCAATCATTCCATATTCATCTAAGCATAAATTTAGCCATATCTAATAGTTACCTTTGTTTTAGAAGCATATTTTTTAGAAGTGAAAACGGCATATATACTGTTGAATCACACAATAATGTCGCATTTTCACTCCAATGACAGCGATTTTACAACGCAGAAATCCGAACAAAATTGCGAATAACCAGGAAATTAGCGAAATTCGTGAAAATTACAAGCCAAAACTAGAATAAAAGCCCTAATTAACCAAAAAGGAGCTGATTGAGCTGTAGTTGCAGAATCAGCCACAATTTGACAACGAAGCTCCAAAACAAGCTCCATAATCAGTGAGCAAAACCGGTCTGAAACCAAAAATGGTCGGTCAGGGCTACTCAAAACCAGCTGTTCAGAACACGCACAGAAACGAGCCAGTAATCGAGTAAAATTTAGAACCAAATTAAAACAACAACAATTCACAATAAGACACTGACCACAAAATGAAACTGTTTCTGCTCGAAAAGCAGCGCATTTAGCGCATCGTGCAGCAACAGCAAGCAATCGCTCTCAAGAAACTTGAATAACCCGATCAATCACCACAAAAATCAAGTCAAAGTGAAAACTAATAACAACAACAAAAACAAACAAGTAATTAAAGTGAAAACCAACAACAAAAACCCCAAAACAACATTTCTGAAAAACAAATCAAATAAACCCAAAATAATAATTCAGTCACGAGGAATAGAAGAACCGAAAAACAATCGCCCGAGAAATCAAACGAAAACAACCGAACAATAATTCACAATCTTTCAAACGATTCAAATTATTCAAACAATTCACTTAAAAATGAAGAGGTGGAACGGAATCAAACGGTTCTGTGCTCAGAATGCAAAATGCAACTGAACGTGCTGTTCCTCAAACACGAAAAACCAATTGATCAACTGTGCGACATTTGCATTCAAAAAAAGTACAAACAGGTGCAATTGTTGCAACTAAAACTGCTCAACGAGAAGAAAAAGCAAAACATTGAAAAATTACATTAGGTTGAACACACCACGGATCAATTAATGAAATCACAGCACATCTTATCCAAATCAAAGACACTCGTTGAAAATCAGGTAAAACAATTCCAAGACGTTATCCAATCACAAGAATTCCAACTCGCACAAAAAGAACTGCAAATGAAACAAATGGAAATAGACTTCCTCAAACTAAATTTGTAACAATAAATACAACTCAAAGAAGAACAAAAAGAACTCATGAAAGAACTCAAAGAAAACAAACCGAAAGAAGTAACTGTCTCACAAATCACCGTACCTGCTTTACAAATCACTGAAAAAATAGCTGATAACGTTGATCTACCACAAATTATACAAACAGAAACGCATTAAGAATAGAATCAAAATCAATGTAATCAACAAATGCAATAATATTAACCTATCAAATAATAATAGCAAAATTAAGCTGAAATGATTCCAAATTAATATCCAACACTGCAGTAATAATAATCGCATCAACAATCATATCAGTTACAATAATAGCACTTTTAACCATAATTATATTCCTAGGAAATCTAATCAAACCAATAAGCACTATAAGGAGATCAATTCGCATAAATTAACACATAGTAAAATTAATAAAAATCAAACAGTAATAATCATTAAAATTAAGAAAACGTTAATACTCACAGACACTAGCTGCAACCAAATCCGCTTCTGGACGTGCTTTAAGGAGCGAACCTACAAATTTTAAACAATTTTCCCTTTATAATTCAAAAGAAAATCTGTCCATGCTGTGATGAAGTTCTAGGTATATGCATAGTTGACAGAGACGGTCAACCAGTTGGAATTTAACGATTAGAATAAACTTTAAGGTAACCTCATATCTAAAATGAACCGAATTAGATATACATAACATAAAAGGAAGTAAAAGTTGAAAAAAGCGATAATAATCCTCTTTCTGCTGATAAAATTAAAAAACTAAAAGAATTAGACCTAAAATTGGCTAAAATTTAAGAATAAGATACAAATGTGTTTGGAATGGATGAATTTATGACAAAATAATAGAACCCAGACTATTTAGAAGAAAACTCTCAAACAGGATCAATAACTGAACTTGGTTTTGGTATGAGGAAAAAATGAACGTTATATTACACTTTATATTTATTTCCACACCTTTCTTGTATGTAACAAATACTGCATAACACTTTACTAGTGATTAAAGACACTAGAGACACATAAGAAAGACTTAACGCTGAATAGTAATACTAATAATTACGCGCCATAAATCCATCTGACGAATTTGTTCAATCAATGATATATGAAATCATTAATGATAAAATAACAAGTCCGTACGCTGCCGTGCTTCTCAGAAAAGATTTAGAAAAGAAAGATGAGGGTAGTTGTATTTATAGACTATCAAATATTTAAATGGGACGTGACTAGATGACCTAATTACTAAATTTTATCGCATAAAATCCGGAGGATCAGCTTATTTAAGTGGTAGCGGCGTTTGTTCATTATTTGCTTGATAATGGAATAGTTTATAATGAAGCAATTGAATTTGCTGTTTAGGCATACGGTAGTGACAATTAAAATATCAGAAGAATGTCAGTATACCTCGTTCAACTTATTTGTGATGCATCTGTAGCAACAATTCAGTAATTAAATTTTGACTTTTTTGGATTCCTTTAAAAAGCTCTTGGTGATCAAGATGATAATATAGCGCTTTGTGCAGTAGCTGCTTTAACATCTATAATTTAGCATAACAGAAACAAAAATGGCGAACCATAAATCCCACAAGATATTATATCATAAGTATTTTTAGCAATTATCTAACGTACAAGTTAGGCACTTTAAAACCCGATTGAAAAATATTCAGTTAAAATGATGGGTAATATAATTAAAATACTTGAATCATCCAGAGATGATGTAAGTTCTACATTACCTACAGTTATACAATTTTTAACTTAGATAATGCAGAGCAATTTAACAGCCACTCAAAAACGAGTTGCTGTTGTGTGCTTTATATCAATGTTTAATGCTAAAGAAGCTAAAAAATCATTGAGAACTCAAATTCAATAATTCATTGTTGAATGCATCTTCCCTGGTCTTACACCTACTGAAACAGAAATTTAAGATTTTATGAATGGTGTTAGTTTAGAAGATGTTCAAAAATTATCATTAGATGAAGCTTGCGCAACATGCGTTGAATCAGCTGGTTTCGTATTGGGAAAGTAAATTGTCTTCCCTTTAATTCTTTAGTTAACTGACAGTGCACTGTAATAAAATGACTATAAATTACATTTAGCAGCTATTTCAGCTATATCGTGTACTGAAGAAATGAAAGACGTTTTAAAATAAACAGATACTGAAAAATTAAGCAACGCATTACTAAAATTAATTCAAATAGATAATGTGATGACAATGAGTTATTGTCTTACCACAATTACTAATTTATCTGCAGCTTTCTCTCCACAACTTTAAAAATACCACAAACAATACGTTCCAATTATCGCACATTTAATTAATCATGAAAACGAAAGAATAGCAACAGATGCATCTAACGCTCTCATAAATTATTGTTTCGGACTCACTTATGATTAAACATATAAATATCAATAATAAATAGTTGATTCTATTAGAACTTGTCTTAGAAGATCAATGTAAATATAAGCTAATGGAATGACATTGCTTCATTCAATTTGTTAAATAATGGATCCAGAAGATTTAAAACCTATATTTGTTGAACTTATGCCATCAATATTCTAACAGTTTTAAGAAATAATGGATGCAATCAGGTAAGTTAAAGAGTTTACTAAAAGTTAGGTTATTTACATAGAATCATTAGTTCAGCTAATTGCCAATGCAAGTAGCGCAGTACCAGAATTATTTGATTAATATATTGAATTAATCGCATAAAATATTGTTTTGATAATATAAAGAAGCTATCATTAGGAAGAACATTCTTTGTTTAATAATACCCTCAAAGCGTTGGAAATGTTATAACACTAGTATTCTGATAATTTAGCCTCTCACATCGAACAAATTTATTCAATATTTGTTAAAATATTGTAAACGGATAGGGCTGAAATCTAAACTGATTTAGTTCATGAAGGAGAAATGAAAATAACAAATCCTCACATCACTATGTAACAAGTGGACGTACTTTAAATTTTATCTGTGTATATGGATAAGTTTCCAGCTGGATTGGCAAGTCATTTTGGTGAAATGTACTAATTAATTACCTGTTTTGAACCAATGACAGACGAATTGAATTATGCATGGTTAAATTGCATGTGCATAATGTTGAAACCAGCGATTGCAGCAGGTTTTGATTACTTAGAGGTTCACAACAAAATTTTCCCGTTAATATTCAAAGAATTGTACCCAGTTGACAACAACGGAATGAAAAAGATTCTTATGACCAACACAAAGTAGTGTGCAGATGGTGCAGATGCGTTTTATTTCTATGTTAAGGATTATTTAACTCAGTAGCTTATATAATATGATCCGAATTACTATTAATCTGAGGAGATGATATTCCAAGCTCTGGAGTACATTTACGAGAAATTGAACCTTTTGGCGCGTGTGTACTAGGAGGAGCACGAGGAGATCAAGGATGAAATAGGTGAGGAAGAGCTTTAGTCCGTAATTGAGTAGATGAATACTGAGTACCAGGAGTGCATGCAGCAGCTTAGTTACTGCTATTCTTAGTTTTTGGTGGTGTTTAAGGACAAAATTCCGGCCAACACGCTCTAGAAACTAGTTAAAATAATTTAGGACTGGTTTTAGGGTACTGAAACAGATTTAACCTGCTTCTGCACGCTAGAGGCCACTGGTCTCCTCGCTGACATTGCGTAGAACACCCCATCAAACATAGTGACCGATATTTTCAAGCCGATGCTCCCCTTGATGTTTAACACATTATAAACCAAGCCGGACGACTACTCACTTGTTTAAGTAACCTTTTATGCCTTCTATGAGTACCTCAAATGCACTTAGGACTCAACAGTGGCTTGTGATGAACTGGTTCACTTGGCCATCAATTTACTGAATAATTGTGAGGAAAACGGTCAATATGATGCGCTGAACGCCTACGATTCAATCTGCGTTTTCTTGGTGCACGCAGGAAAAATACAAAACCAACAAGAGGAGTTCTGGGCTGTAGTGGTTGAGAAATGTTCGTTAATGGACAGTGACGAGACGAGTATAGCTACCGTGCTAGAGTTCTTCGTATCAAACCAATTTAATGGTTAGATTTAATTGGTAAGCAAGCTGTTCTTCGGGTAATACTACTCGAAGATTAAAAATGATGCTAAGAACGCGAAATTGGTGGGTTAAATACAGAATCTTGTGAAAACATATAAAAATGACTTTGAAAGGCATATTACTGCCAATAAAAACGAATTCGAGACGAAAAACGCAAGATAGTTCGGACTAGACGTGTGATGGCATTTGTTTAATTTACAATTAATTTGAATTTAGTTATATTACACTGTGAACATAAATGACATATTATTAGATTGATTAATATTATATTTGACCAAATGCAAATATAATAAATGAATAACTGAATCATAAACATATTTAAACAATGTTTGATATTCAGAAAGAAAAATTGATATACTTATCATTTTAATCAATATTATCCACTCTTGAAATGTTGTTTTCCAGAGCTTAAATGGCCCATGTATTAAAATATCGAAATCAGTATTTAAGACAAAATGGCCAACGATGTCTGGACATATATACTTTAATGATATTTATTTCCCACTGGATGCAGAACCGCTACATATATTTAAATATGTTTACAACAAAGAAATAATTTTAGAATTTTAGTTATCACAAGCTAACTATTTACACATTGTTGATAAATAAAATGCTATGTATTAATTAATGTACGATGTTGATTTAATCAAGGTTAACAATTCTGTAAATTCAATTTAACATACAATGTACAACGGAACAAATTGTTTCAGCTCAATTTATATGAGTTACACTATATATGGAGATATATAGTTCAACGTAGCTCCAAATGATTGTTAAGTTGTATTTGATGCGAATTTGGAAGTATACTTTGAGTATAATTATGAAGGAGTAAATCATTAAATAACAATTCCACCATGCTCGTCTAATTGTGTAACTTCAGAATATTAAACATCTTCAACAACATTTAATGCTATATCTATTTATAATATGAAGAAGACTGTAGCAAACACCTAATAATTTGTTGATTTTTATGAAGATTTTATAAATAACAGAATATTAGACATGACTTTAAATTTGAAAACTACTTTAAACAGTATGTATTAAAATATCGAAATTAGTATTTAAGACAAAAGGGCCAACGACGTCTGGAGCTGCATGCCGAACGACCAGGCGAACGCGACCTACTGGGGTCTATACCTGTACACGCTGCTGAACCCAGACGGCCTCTTCATCCAGATCAGAGACACGCTGCAGAACATCTTCAAGTGCGACACCTCGGCCACGCACCACGTGGTGCTGGACCACTACATGATGGAGGGCAACGTAGTGAACCGCCAGAAGCAGACCATCGACATGTACACCTTTTCGCAGGCGGTCGGGATCCAGTTCGAGTCGAACGCGGAGTACCTGGACTTCAGGACCAACGTCTTCGTGAACACCTCCACGATGTCGCTCATCGTGCTCTCCTTCTGCGCGGAAGATGGAACCATTTTATACGAGATATCTTAATACGGGATCGCTTACCTCGGTTGCCTAGCAAAGGAGATTTTACATGTGTAGACTCATCCTTATTTATTCGTTTGATTTATTCGTTGAGGATATTCACTGTTGCAAATAATAATTATAGCATAGTAATAATGAACAAAACTCGAACTACAAACTGCAAATTTATGTTGACTGCGATCACTTTGATTCAGAGGGAGGTAAATGTAATAAAAATCTTAAAATACTGAAGGAAAAATTCAAATCGAACGTACATATAATCTTTTGGAGTCCAAGTTAAATTTAGTACCGTTTATTATTGTTAGTTGCTTTAATTTGATTATTATGGGTATTATATACTATTATTGGGTTCATTATATACTATTCGAGCCATAGGCAGAGTTAACATAGGCAGATGTTTGAGTGAACCATGAATGAAATTAAATGATAGTTTATTAATCAATAATATATTTTGAATTATATAGAAATTAGCTCTCTTATATTCACTCTAGTCAAAAAGTACACAAATTTATAAATTATTTTTTAATTTTGAAACGGGTTTCACCAACACAAAAGATTTCTCGTTCTGTAATAACGATACAACTAATGAATACACTATAAACTCTTTCACACTAATAAATGTATGTGATGAGTATGTGAAAATATTCCTTAAAAAATCGTGGATTGCAGTAAAATGTATAATTGCGCCTGTAAAAATTATACAAACACTCCAGTTTATGGGAGCCACTTATTGTACTAAGTAACAAGATGATAATAGCGATGATATACCCAATACCCTTTTAAAATCAACTCATAATTCAGATAGCACTACACCAGTAACCATAGATACAGAAATACAGTTTCAATAGTTTTTAAATAAATATAATGCTTCCACAAGTCAATGATTATGTTGGCTTTTATAAGGCAATATGATAACATAAATATAGAAATTTAGTAGTAAATACATCTTCACAGTTTCAGTATTTTGATGTAAGTTCTAGATTGATGTTCAACTATAATATTAAATTAACTTTTTTGATGGAAAAGTAAAATAAAATTATTGCACGAGTTATAAGCATAGACATGAGAAATACAGACACGAGTAATAATCATTGGTTTAGAAAGTAAAGGAAATGCAATGATCAGAGAAAAAAGGTGACTATGATGAGATGGTATGGTTAAATTGAGCATTAACATTGTTGATACGTTTACAGTTAAGTTAGTCATTATATTATTCATACAATAAGAACATGACTCAACTGCAACAACATAAAATACGTTTGTAATGAAAATTTACACTAATTAATTAATAGTTCTTGAATACGTTATTAATAAATTATAAACACATAAAATGTTAAAATCCGCTTCATTGAATGGATATTTCATAAGATGTGTATGATTTGCCAGGAAACATCAGATAATATGTATACAAGTTGCAACCATAACAAGACCTAGAATTTTTAAAATAGGATCATCTCGATTTGAGTCCTCCTAAAATCATAGAGAATGAGATGATGCTGTTAGATAAAATGGCAACTATTAAGACAACTAAAATGAAACCCTAAACATGGGCAAGAGAAATACCTTAATGGAATCATAAAGATGATAAAGATACATTAAAAAGAGAAAGATTTGACAAATCAATAGTTGAAATTAAGAAACGTCTGGGAAATGTGTTCACTGTAAGGAAATAGGAGATCAAAGAGTTAGAAGAAACTGTACAAAATATAAAATAACAGTAAGTCTTAGCTAGCTCACCGTAACCAAATAAAGTTTAGTCACCTAACTAATAAAATTAACTTAAATCTCCAGCCTAACAAATGAGAGAACAGAAATACAACTTAATGAAGTAAATTGAGTTGACAGAAAAGTCTCAACCTGCTGTATAGCTCAATATTAATCCATCTGACGTGTATACACTTCCAATACCAGTTTCGAATTTGCTTGCTCTTTTCAAGAACACTTTCGATTACAAGACATCGGTTGTTGATTATGTCTGCAAATTTTAGCAGCTTTCAACCATTTAGTCGTCAATAAGCAAGGTGTTGAAAACAACGGCAAAGAACAAGATTGTTTTCAGATCTTAAACGGTTGAGGGGTTGATCAGGACAAAGGAGTTAAACAGAGCTGATATGTTCAACCGTTAGCTTTCTACTGCTTTTGAGCAAATGATTTCAATGTGCTGTGGCGCCTTTTACTTGCCTGATAAGTATTTCATGGTTGCTTACGAGGATTTGCCAGAGCATATTAAGAAGCTCCTTACCATACGAATGATGAAGGACAAGACGAAGAAGAAGTTAATTGAGCTTATTGGCTGTGGTGAGTCTGTGAACTATCTTACTTTCGAGATGGACGTGTACAACAAGTTTTTGATTGATATAACTGCATAATTTAAGGCCAACAACACTTGGGAGCCGTTCAAGTACTACGCGAAGGCTGTTGAGTTCAAGAAGACGAAGGACAGAACGAAGGGTGTGGCTCCATTTTATAAGAGGTGTGGCTACGAAATGAGGCTGATTCAGAATGCTGAAAAGGTGCTCCTGTACTTCATTTTCAGCTTGGTTCTAGCTCAGAAGCAAAAACCTTAACTATTTGGGTCCGAATTCGTAATATTTAAGGACAAGGTATAGGACTGCATTGTCCGATTCGAAGGATTTAACGCCTCGAGAACGGACGAGCTCTGGACGGCTGTGAACGCGTTCGTAGAAAAGAGAACGGGCGGAATCAAAATCGAAGAGGTGAACTACGAAGAAGGAGCGGAGCAAAAAGAGGTGGAGATCTTCGAAGACGTTGACAGATTCGAATTCGCCGGATATGGAATTAGCTACAGAAGCGGAAAGGTTTACGTGGTCGGACAGGATGAAGAGGACGAGGAGGACAAAAAAGTCAGAATGGAATTCGAACAGGCGAAAAAAGACCTCGAACTGAAGAAAATAAGAGACCAAGAAGAAAAAGAGAGACTCGAATTAGAAAGAATCGAAAACGAACGCATTGCCGAAGAAAAACGCAAAATAGAAGAAGCAGAACAAAAAGAAAAACAAAGACTCCTCGACATACAATTGAGAGAAGAAGCAGAACGCATCCAAAAAGAACAAGAAGAAATGGAAAGACAACTCCTCGAAAAAGAACGCGAAGAATAATCTGAAATTTCAGAAAGCAAAAAGAAAAAGAAACAGAAAAATGACGATGAAGCATCAGAAATGTCCGAAATGAAACGCAAACACAAAACAGACGAAAACCAAACAGAAGAATAATCAACTGAACACAAAAAGAAATCCAAAAAACACCAAGAAATCGCACAAGAAATATCTGACACCCTGAACCAAGAAATCGCAAATGAAGAATCCGAATCAGAAACCAAAAAGAAGAAGAAATCTAAAAGAAAGACACAAGAAGAAGAATTACCCCCAACTGAATCCCTTGATTTACCACCAGCAGAAGAAGGCGAAAAGAAGAAAAAGAAAAAGAAGAAAGTTGTTGAAGAAACAGTTGAGTGAACCACATTTGAATTCGTAGGAGACAAACACTTTTTAAATTTTTTCTTTTGTTTTCATTTTAGTTGAACTTCACTTTTATTTTCTTTAACATTTGCAATATATTAAATGTTTAATTGTATTCCACTTCAAATGCTGTTTATATCCATAACTTTACTTGTTTCATCAGACTCCTTCACAGAGTGTTTTTCGTCAGCAAGTTATATAAAAGGCGATTATGTTAATAACATTCTATATTTGCATTTATTACCGTTTGAAGAGCTTAATTTGATAACAGTAAATAATTTGTGTCAAAATTATTTACCAGGCAAAAATGTCATCGCTTCGTTATACTTTAATGATATTTATTTCCCACTGGATGCAGAACCGCTACATATATTTAAATATGTTTACAACAAAGAAATAATTTTAGAATTTTAGTTATCACAAGCTAACTATTTACACATTGTTGATAAATAAAATGCTATGTATTAATTAATGTACGATGTTGATTTAATCAAGGTTAACAATTCTGTAAATTCAATTTAACATACAATGTACAACGGAACAAATTGTTTCAGCTCAATTTATATGAGTTACACTATATATGGAGATATATAGTTCAACGTAGCTCCAAATGATTGTTAAGTTGTATTTGATGCGAATTTGGAAGTATACTTTGAGTATAATTATGAAGGAGTAAATCATTAAATAACAATTCCACCATGCTCGTCTAATTGTGAAGCCTCAGAATATTAAACATCTTCAACAACATTTAATGCTATATCTATTTATAATATGAAGAAGACTGTAGCAAACACCTAATAATTTGTTGACTTTTATGAAGATTTTATAAATAACAGAATATTAGACATGACTTTAAATTTGAAAACTACTTTAAACAGTATGTATTAAAATATCGAAATTAGTATTTAAGACAAAAGGGCCAACGACGTCTGGAGCTGCATGCCGAACGACCAGGCGAACGCGACCTACTGGGGTCTATACCTGTACACGCTGCTGAACCCAGACGGCCTCTTCATCCAGATCAGAGACACGCTGCAGAACATCTTCAAGTGCGACACCTCGGCCACGCACCACGTGGTGCTGGACCACTACATGATGGAGGGCAACGTAGTGAACCGCCAGAAGCAGACCATCGACATGTACACCTTTTCGCAGGCGGTCGGGATCCAGTTCGAGTCGAACGCGGAGTACCTGGACTTCAGGACCAACGTCTTCGTGAACACCTCCACGATGTCGCTCATCGTGCTCTCCTTCTGCGCGGAAGATGGAACCATTTTGTACGAGATATCTTAATACGGGATCGCTTACCTCGGTTGCCTAGCAAAGGAGATTTTACATGTGTATGACTCATCCTTTTGCGTAGACCTCTTTGTGGAAGATATTCATGGTTGTAAGTCTCAATTATAGCACATTAATGAACGTAATCATGCCTCAATATATTATGTCCAGAATACTAAATTTCATTTTTTAGGCTTCTTTAATTTTAACAACGCTATGAACTACTCAACATACGAGATGCAGATCTGTTTTGACTGTGATTAGTTCGACCCGACACTTGATTCTGAGGGAATGACATGCGAGAAGAACATTGAAATATTGAAGAGTAAATTCGGAACCAGTGCTAAAATTGGATTTTTCTATGATAATAACTTTGATATTATGCAAAGCCACAATGTCATATCGGAAATGAACATAAATCTGCTCCCTTTTATCATTACTACTGCAGTATTATGTGGTGTAACATTTATAGGGTTCATTTGTTACTTCTCAAGTCAAAGAGCCGCAGAAGCGTGATATAAATTTTATTATTTATATTTTACATTCTTTCCACTCCTTTCTTGTAATGTAGGAAACTTTGCATAACGTGCTGTTGATGATAAAAAGTCCAGTTGACAAGGGTCAAAGCTTAGAGGCAGAGCGTGTTTTCATTTAGATGCGTTAGATGTCTCCATCTGATGAATTTGTGCAGGCGATAATTTCTGAGATAATTAATTGTCCTGAGACTTCGTAATTGGCCTCTGTTTTGCTGCGCAAGGATATAATAAAGTCCGACGACGAGAGTTGTATTTGCAGGCTGACGAACGTGCAGACTGGTAAGCAGGCCATGACGCAGCTCCTGATGCACATCTCAATGAACCCGGACGACCAGCTAATTCAGGTAATTTCATCGTATTTGCACCAGTGCCTTGTGTCCAATATAATCTTCGATGAGGCACTTGACTTCATAAACCAAGCCAACGCCTCCGAAAACGCAAAGGTCAGGCGCATGTCCGTTTACCTCGTCCAACTTATTTGCGAAGCCTCCGTTTAAACAATTCAAAGACTAAATTTTGACTTCTTCGGATTCCTCTAAAAAGCTCTCGTTGACCTTGAAGACCAAGTTGCAAGCTGCGCCATATCCGCTTTATGTAACATAATCCTCAACAACAGGAACGCAGAACAAGAACCACAAATCCCTCTCGAAATCGTTCAACAGGTTTACATCGGCATAATTTAACGCATCTCCGCCTCGTTCTCAACCGAAAATAAATACTCAGTCAAAATGATGCAAGCAACACTAAGAGTACTCGAATACGCCGTTGACGATGTCGTTGAAACAATCCCAACCATATTAGAATTCATATCTCAAATTATGCAAAGCCAACTGAGCCTGGAACTCAAAAGATAAGCTGTACTCATGTTCTCCGCTCTATTCAACTCAAAAGACACCAAAAAAGTACACCGCACAGCCATACAATAATTCATATCTGCCTGCATATTCCCCGGATTAGTACCAACTGATGATGAAGTAAATGACTTCCTTAATAACAACATAATGAACGATGTAGAACAATTATCTTTGCAGGAAGCTGCCAGAGAATGCCTCAGAGACGCAGGATTCATCTTGGGCAAGTAAGTCGTATTCCCACTCGTTTTACAACTTATAGAGCAAGCATAAGCTCAAGATGACTTCAAAATATATTTAGCTGCTATTCAGGCAATATAATGCTGCGAAGAAATGAAAGAAGTTCTTAAATAGGTTGACACTGATAAGTTATCACATGCGCTACTCAAATTTATATAAAGCGCACACCCTATGACTGTTAGCTACGCATTGGTTGCTACGACAACTCTAGCTGCAGAATTACTTCCATAACTATAAAAACAACATAAATTGTTCGTTCCTGCTCTATGCTAAATAATTAATGGATAAAATGAAAAGCTCTCAACTGATGCATCAGCAGCGTTGATTAATTTCAGTTCAGGATTATCTTATGAATTAACATACAAATATTAAGCGTAACTAATAAATGCAGTTAGAGTTTGCTTGGGTAGATCAATGTTGAATCAAGCTAATGCAATGACACTGATGCACTCAATGTGCGAGATTATGGATCCAGAGGACTTGCATGTAATATTGGTCGAAATAATGCCGCAAATATTCGAATAATTCGGGGCAGCCATGAAAGCTATTTTAGAAGTTAAAGATTTTACCAAAGATTAAATAGTTTTTATCGAGTCGTTAGTTTAGCTAATAGCAAATGCAAGCAGTGCTGTTCCGGAACTATTCAAACAATTCATAGAGCAAATAGCTTAAAATATAGTGATAATAATTCAACGCTCATACTAATAGGAAGAGCACTCTCTATTCGCGAATACGCTTAAAGCTCTTTCATTCTTGTAAAACGATTTTTCAACCTAATTAGCTCCATTTTTAGAAAATGTATATGAAATTTTCATTTCTGTGTTGTCTGGTGATATAACTGAACACAAGACCGATCTTTAGCACGAGAATGAGATAGTGATCAAAAACCCGCATTTGGAAGTTCAGTAAAGAAACGTCCTCTCAATCATGTCCACCTATATTGAGAAGTACCCACAGGGTTTAATGCAGCATTTTATTGAGATTTACGATGTGATAACCGTTTTCGAGCCCATTAACGAGGACCAGTCGTATTCGTGGTTGCATTGCATGTGCGTCCTGCTCAGACTGGCAGTTGCAGCCAACTAAGACTACACTTAAGTTCACAAAACGCTTTTCCACGAAATTTACACCCAGTTCTACCCAGAAGAAAACCAATCTGACGTGCGCATATCCCTTACTAACACGAAGCAATGCGCTGACGCTGCCGACGCCTTCTTCTTCTACTTAAAGTACTACTTGCAACAACAAATACTAAATCCAGACCCAAACTATTATGAAACCGAAAATAAATTCTTCCAAATCCTCGGCCGCATCCAAGAGAAATTGAACATGAACACGAAAATATTCATTCAAGAGCACGCCGAGAGACAGGACGACCTCGGTCAAGAAGAGTTCATGTCCGCTCTACAACAGCTCTACACCGAGTACTCAGAGTGCATGGAACAGCTTGGATTCTGCTACAGCCAGTTCATAACCGTTTTCAAGGGGTAAGTTCCCCTTGAACTCCTCAAGAGGGTTAACGAAATAGCCGTTAACTGGATTGAACAGGGAACTGACACCACACCAGCGTGCTATATGACTCTGGAGGCAATTGGAATATACGCCGACATCGCCCATTTCGTCCAAGCTGACTACGTCCAGAACATGTTCGAATCCGCACTGCCCTGGATATTCCAGGCTTTGCAGAACAAGAACGACGATTTCGCTCTGATAAGCGTGTCCTTCTACTGCCTATTTGAGTACGTTAACCGCACGCTGGACGTGAACGTGGCTTCAAACGCAGAATTATTGAATCTAGCCGCAAAATACCTCGAATCAAGCAAGGAAGATGGCTAAGTTGACAGTTTAAACGCGTACGACAACATTTGCTCGTACCTCACCGTTTCAGGCCAAGTTTCAAACCAATAAATAAGCTATTGGGCCGCACTAGTTGAAAAGTGCTCGTTTATGGAGGGCGACGAGTATGAAATCACCCGCGTGCTCGATTTCTTCACTAAACACTTCAATTAATTCACCGAAATTAAATACTAAGTGCTAAAAATGATGGTGAATCTGTTTTTCGGGCAATTTTATTCAAAAATAAAAAATGATGCTGAAAATGGTCCGTTCCTTGCTCTGATAAAATAATTATTTTAAAAAGAAAGAGAAGGAATAGTTCAAATTATTTAGAATGGCTCTGACTTCGAGAAAAAGAACAGTGCTGCTTTCGGCATTTTGTGATAGAAGTGAATGAGAGATATTTATAATGTTAACAAGAAAAAAATGACTATTTATATATCTAATTATATATTCTAGTTGTTATCATGTAAAAGAGTTAATTAAGAGTTAATTAAAGTTCTGTTAATCAAAACCGCTCATATTATTCTTTCATAGAAGATGGCTTCCATGAGTTCTATCCATTCTGGAAGTTGTAATACACCGTCGTTGTTGATGTCAAACTTAGCAAAAAACTTTTTAACACGGTCAGTATCTGGATCCATTTTCTTCTTCTTTAAGAAAGCGTTTAACTCTTTGGCGCTAATACCGTGGTCTTGGTTAATGTTGGCTTCAGCATAAAGTGCAATGTAATCTTCTTTAAAATAGCGCATTAATTGATGTGAAGTGGCGCGCAATAAATTTGATAAATAATATGACACAGTCAAATATTCAAGTATTTAAGATTAAAATAATTATTTTTGTGCCAGTATGCATGACTCAACAGCAACAGTCCAACAATACATCTAAACGCAATGAATACATATATATATTAGTTATTTTACTATAGCCAAGTAAAAATAATATAAATTTTAATAATTCTTGTGGTTGATAATATTCCAGTTTATTAAAATGATTTTCATCTTTGTTTCCAATCTAAGTGATTCTGCTTCCTCATTTATGTAACAACATTAATACATATGTATTAGGCTAAGTAAAAATAATATATATTCTAATAGTTTAATTATAAAATATTATTTATTTGAATGTAATGTGTAATATCGTACATCATCTAGTCGTTCATTGGTTTTTCCACATGATTTCCATTGCGGCTTTCATGTAAGCTCTCCAGTCGATTTATCCGGTTTCTCCGTCTTTTGCGAAGCTTATGAATGTGTCGGCCTCGTCCGCCGAGAATCGTTCGCCTTGGCTTAAAAGCTACGCCCTGAGTGTGTTTTCGTCCAGGAACCCCTTATTTTCGGGGTCGAGCACGAGGAATGCTTGTTCTAGCTCCTGCATGGTCGGGCCTACGTGTGTATCCCTGGCTATGATCTCGCACATGAAGTCAACGAACGTGTTCTTCATCACGTACAAGCTCGCGTTTTCCTTCTGCATTTGCATTATGTACATGCGAATTTCGGCCTCGGTCGGGTAAACGCCCAGCGAGCGGATCACGTTCCCCACCTCGCGCACCTCAATTCTCCCCGAATTGTCCTAATCGAAAGTGCTGAACGCGTTCGCGACTGCGGTCACTAGTTTTGGCTCGTAATTCATGGTTGCGGAATTGGAGTGGAAACTGTTGATTTGGGATTTTTGGTTGTTGAATTGGGTATATTATTATTATGACAAGAATGACTTTACCAACCAACATATATTATCTTTTTGCTGGTGCTTACTCCATGTATTGATAATATCAGCTTCGCGTCTCACTAATTCAAATTTTAGAAGAAATTAAAGCGTGAGAGAGTGCAACGATTCTTGGTGAAGAGTTCAAAATAATACCATCAGTTGTGGTGCTCCTTCCCTTGAAGCAAATACAGCGGCGATATTATTAAAGTTGCTGCATTTATAGTACTACTTCAAATCCTGATAATCCGCCCCATGTCAAAATTTGCAAATGAATTAGTTCACAAGATCATTGTTTTATCCAACTGCTCAAAAAATATCAAAGTTTTAAACATTGTTCTATACCCGTTTTACCATCAATATCAATGAACTTCAATCCAATTTTGTTCAAAAACACTCAAATTCATGAGGAAAATACATTAATCGTGGTCAGCTAACAAAAATGACGAATCTGACTTGTTTTTAACTACATTTGCATATCAAGCAGTTACCTATGTGTTTTTTAATTTCCAGTTAAGGTTACAGTTTACTGAGTCATTTTTAATAATTATTCTGCTAATATTAAACAAGTCTGTCTCCAATTCTTAGAGATTATGTAACTTATACGAATTAATAATATAGACTATAGTTAGAATCAATAGCGTAATTTAATATTAATATGTATGTGTATATAAGAATGACTACAAATCTCATTTTAAATATGATTTGTGTAAATAGAATAAATTTGTGTAGACGTCATAATAAGAATTTTTATATGTCCTGTTATAAATTCACTTCACAAATGGGAGTATCTTAATGCTTAGCAATAGAAACACCAAGTGAAGAAAATTCTATGCAAACAATCAATCTTAAAGTAACTAATTTATCATTGTCAGACAAAAATAGTGAACAGTTAACGCGATTGGAAACACATTTAAATAAGTATAATAAATACACATTCAGTTCTGTTTAAGAAACAACTGGATTAAGCCAACATTCTTTAGAGTTTGACTAATGAAATTTTTATCGTAAACATATATTTAAAAAATATTTCACTCTTGAACTTTTATATAATTCATAAGGCCTAAATCGCGAAGCTCTCTATCTTCCATATCAACAACAAAGAAACCAAAGATAAATAAAATAGCTGATACGGCAATTGCTATGATTCCAAATATATTTGAAATAATTAAAGTGCTAAATGAATTAAAGTCTGGTAAAACTAGAAATGAAAATGCCAAACAGACAAATCCTCTTCTTTTATTATCGTAAAAGAACCCGAAATCATGTCTAACAAATATTTAACCTACTGATCGTAACATGTTTGCAATTGAAAATAAAACTACGAATATTGTGTAACAGAAATCATTTAGTCTGAAATTTGATTATATAAATCTATCGCTAACTGCTACCATTTGAGCCACTGAGTATATCGCGTTGAGTATGTTGTATGTGACTCGTAAAGGTTTGGGTGATATAGGTCTGAATTTATATTCTTATTTATTCAAATTTTGGTCTTAAATTACTGGTGCTGCTGGTGCTGGAATTTATTCATTATTTGGCGATTATTCTCCTAGTTTATCGCTATTTGGATTTTATTATTGATCTGTCATTTAGAGTGGCGCAAAGTTTTCATTACGTAATACATATATACGGCATTTTCACTTCAATTATGATAAAGGTAAAATATTTGGACCCAATAGATGTAACAGAGGAGCATCGGAACACAATAATACTAGCTTAAATTTTTAAGCTTCCCGAGAACGAGCACGACCGGTTTGATGCATCAAAGCGAATTATTTTGAAGGAGTTCGCAAATGATGTAGTCTCGAAGGAGTTTGGAAAATAACAGCTTGAAGAGCTAAAGTGCTGTTATCGGAAATATCCAGTTTCTTTTATGGAAGCGAATGGTGGAATTAATGTTTCGGTTGAATACTTATAGACAATTTTTTAGGATCAGAACGAGGACCCAAATTGGTGGCAGAAAATTCCAGATCACGAGCAAATTTACAAAGCATTTACATTAGGGAGCTCTATTGGGTGTGCACATTATATTTCTGGCTGTGAATTGTAATGCGCTGAGTGCGAGGGATTCTTCGGTTGCAGGAGGTGTCACGATGAATTGGTATTCGATCATTCTTTTCCAAAAAAGAAGACTATGTGTGTTAGATGTAGGTATTGCGCTTACGTTTAGCCATTCGCAACATCGTGTATTTAGTGTAAGCACTCGTTTGGAGCGCAGTCATGTGAGATTTGCCGATTTGTGGCCGACTTTTCTGAAGACTCGAAACCGTTCTACCACTGCGAGTTCTGTGACGCGTGCAATGTGGGCTTCAAAGAATTCACATACCACTGCCCAACTTGTGATTCGTGTATGAGCGCGAAGCACTACGCCAATCACCGCTGTTTACAGATTAACGAGTGCTGTGTGTGCCTAGGAGACCTTAAAGGGTCAAAATTTGCGCGAAAGACCTTAAAGTGCTCGCATATGCTCCACGAATTCTGTTACGATGAGCTGTTGAGGAGCGGAAACTTCAAGTGTCCCGTTTGCAAAAAGTTCTCACCGGTTGATGAATAGCTTAAGATCGTCGTGAACTTTCAAAGGGACATATTTTCTCATCAAGTTATTCTACCAAAAGACGAAAAAACTGTTATCGGAGTGGGATGTAACGATTGTGGAGCGGAGGTACCGGCGAGGCCGGTTTTCACAGATCTTTATTACTGCTAAAAATGCGGTCTGTTCAACTGCGAGCGGAACTCGCGGAATTTCGATGAAAATGACTATTAGGTATATTTGACTGAAACAAAACCTAAATTTGTTCCAAAATATGCTACACAAGAATATTTCAAAGAGTTTTTCGAACAAAAAGGAATTAATATTGAAGAATTCGTTCAAGGAACTAGTGACTTCGTTGATAGAACGATACTGGCATATGTCGTCACACTATGGCAAGAAGAATTTTTAGAAAAGGAAAAATTGCAGCTAATGATTGTTAAAATCATACAATTGATGTTAGAATGAAGAAGTAATTAGAATATATATTATTTTGTTAATGATTTATAAGCTTCACATAATTTATGAAATAATTAATGGGTTTTCACTCCTTGAATTGAAAATCGACATATGAATAAATAAAATATGTGATATAAATTGAACTATAAGATATTAACACCTATTTATAGAAAAATTTCGATAGAGATAATTCATATTAAATATCTCTCACTTTCATCATGCGCAACCATTCCATCTCATATATGTCAATCCGGTACTGGGTTCTTAAACTTTCCATGAGCATGGTAATGGAACCCATGATTAGATTTTCGAAGTTCCCAATGAGTAGCAGTCTACGGCTTGAATATATGTTTATTAATATTATTAGTAGCCAATAACCAAGTTTGCGTAATCTAAAGTAATTGGTAGAGTTTAAATAGTAATACTATTTACAACCACATGGGTCATTTGAAGAGAGCCATAACTTGAGTAGCCAACAGCTTTGAATAAACTGTTTGCAATTATGGCCGCGTAAATTGGGTACGATGAGTTATCCTGCGTAATTGTCATGTTCACGTTTTCAACAACAACATTCACAATGTACAAACTGGACGATTCCGAAGTTGAGTGAATAGCTGATCCCTTCGCGCTCTCATTTTTAGCGTACGAACTGATGTTTATATTCTTTATCGTGCTATCTCTAAACGCGATGCTCGTATCACGAAGAGATGTTGTCACACCAGCTACCTCGCTCTCGCAGTCAGTTCCTCTGGCTGAAAGGTTTACATTTTCAATAGTTACTAATACTGCATTTATAACAGAATAATAAACTCTTCCAAACAGACTACCTGCTCTAGGTTGTCTTGAAAGAGGAGTTATAGCCTAAGAATTAGATATCCTAATTTTAGTTACATCCACGTACGCCCCTTCAACTCTTCCTCCAAAAAGAATAGATCTACACGTAACGCTCCATGACGTTACATAAATACTTTCAACGGAGCAGTCCTCGAAGTACATTCTTGTAGATAGCTCCGCTAATGCAAAATAACCAGCCGAATTTGTTTCAGTGTTCGCCGAAGAGCCAGAAATTGTAGAATTGAAAATTGAACTTTACGACTAATTTGCAGTGCTTTGACCTAAAGAGCCAAAATATCCACCAACCAATGCATAATCATTACCAGTAGCAGAAAAAATGACCTATTCCAATTTACAATTATTTAAAATTATTATTGAATAGTTTGCACATCCAATTGCTCCTCCAGTTGTAACATTATCATTTGTTGAAGATGCAGTTAATTTTAGACCAAATGCGCTGTAATCTTGTATTGAACTATCATCGTTATTGATACTGCCTATAATTCCGCTTTGATACACATTGTTGTAACCTTGTGCTGCCATAGAGATTTGTATTAAAGATACTTAATTTATTGCAGATGTTGATTAATTTTGAACGCCTATAACACCAGCGCTGTATGATACACGTGTAGATGTGCATTGAATTTGAATGTTTAGTAGTTGCAATTTTTGAACAGTTAGTGTAATTTAAGCGTACGAATCGCATTGCAACAGTGTTCCGATTGTTCCAGAAGCTGCAGAAATCGCATTTCCGGTTGTTTTCGTGTAAACTTGCGAGTCACTTACTTGTAAATCACTAATTAGTACAAATACTGACGCGTTAGCCTGCCCGATAACGCACGCTCCGTGTGTTTGGTCTCCGGAAATAGCGGTAACATTCTACTCTTTGATGTTTACTTAGCTCATTGTAACTTAAGCAACAGCTTCGAACCCGATCATCCCGGCCTGAGCGAATAATGTGGTGCCCTCAGCAGAAACGTTTGCGTTATCAATTTCAAGTTGTATAATTTCAATTTGGCCATTAATAACATACCCTAACACACTCCCAGCCCTAGAAACGGTTCCAAATGAAGCAGAGCTCAATTAATATATTTAAATCCTAGTTAAAGTCAAAAAGGGATTGTTGCACATACCGAATAACCCGCCCACATATATCGTGTTATAGCTACTGGAGCTTATATTCGAGGTAAATATCTGAATGTTGGTTAGAGAGCCGCGGGAGTTCTCGCAGTAGCCGGAAATGGCCCCAATTTGTTTTCCACGTTGTAGTAACAGGTTTCTGAAGATTGTGTTTGATACAGTCCAGTTCAGAGATAGCTATCTTCCAACTAACGCTGAAACGTTTTGTTCATCATTAATGCTAGACTTTGCTCCAAGTTTAACAACAAGAGTTAAATCTAAAAATAGCTGTTTGACGCACAAAGGCGAGGCAAGAGCTATTGTTCCAAGACCCTGAATTACAGCATCACCAGTTACCGAAAAATGTATCAAGGACCTTGAAATGGAAATTACACCCTCAGCGTAACCAATAAGTCCCATAATTACAATCGCAGAGGTTTACAGTTTTACAGATTCCTGAAAGCAAATCTACTAAACAGAAACAATACATGATTTGTTGAGATGACCAACTATCTAACCTGAGTTATTGATGAACATTGTGTTATAGGAAAAGAAAACCTAGAATGTTAAAATTTTGAAATCAATGTTTGATTAATTCACAGTAGCGACGATACCACCGAAAGCCAAATCAGTGCTGCTAGTTGTTGATATTATAGTGATTATATTAGGATTGACATCTGAAACACCAACCTAAATAACGATCTTCTATAGTTGCAATGAGCTACAATTTACTTGAGAGAACAAATAGGAGGAAACGTTCCCAAAAGTTATAAAAGTTGGGTTGAAGTTCAAGGACGAGATTGAAACGGAGGCGTTGTTCACCAGAAGTGCTCCGAGACAGCTTTACTGCGTGCTGTAATAAGTGCCACTTACTTGATAGTTCCTTATGTTTAAAATACTCGTAACGGTGTTTATCAAAGTGAAACTGCCAGTTGAGGCTGAAGCGAAGGCCAAATTAATAAACAGGTTTCTGATGTTGGTCGTTTGACAAGTCTTGCACAAAATGCTCAGAGTGCTCGAAGACGAAATGGAGAATGCTGATCCAACCTTACTTATTATCGAGACCTTATTCACCATCTTCACGCTGCTGTCGGCGATGAGAGAGCCAGAGCCCAGAGTTTGGGCCCCGAACTGCACCTTGAGGTTGTAGAAGTAACTCTACGTCTTGAAGAGGTAGAAGTAAGTTGTCGGAAGCGCGGAGTCGGAAACGTCGATGAAGGAATTATTAACGAGCTGGGTGTCAAAGACGAAGGTGCCCGTGAAATTAGAGGATTGAACAGAGCTGGTGATAGTAGTGATGTTGAAAGACTAAGTGAACACTGGCTAAACACACACCAGGTCGATGTTGAAGTCGTCTGAAAAGTCGAACTGGGGATCGAGCTCGGCCTGGTTCACGTCGATCATCTGGTTTTAAATATCAGCTAAAAGCTACATCATTCTATCTATTTTAATATTTGAAGCGATGACTTATGAAATTAATGTTTAATTAATAGACGACAAATTACATGAAATATTAGATGTCCGATTATTCATTGTGTTATTAACCAATGAAATGTTTGTAACTAGCGAGGTGTTCATAGCAGCAATGGTGCCATTTACTGCGGTGATGTTACTTTCCAGATTCTTGTTGATTTGGTCTAGACTCGAGTTCACGAGCTGAAGATTGGCAGACATAGAGCCGTTGATCGCCAGTATGGAAACGTTAACCGCAGAAACGTTAGCGGTGAGATTTCCGGTGAGGTCCAGCACGCTAGCGTTGAGGAGGCTGACATCAGCCTGCACTTGGGTCTTCAAATCGAGCAGGGTGGAGTTGACCGCGGTAGCGTTGGAAAGCAGGTGTTGGTCGATGTCGCTGATGTTTCCGCTGAACCTGGTCATGTTGCCAGCGAGGGCGTTGTCTATTTCCAGAACCGAGGCGTTGACTGCGGTTATGTTGGCGTAGATCCTGGAAACGCCGTCCGTGAGGTTTTGGGTCAGCTCGGCTATTCGCAGGTACAGCGCGGTGGCGTTGTCGGAAATGCTTTTGTCCAACGCGGACGTGTTCTCAAGCAGAGTCTGCAGCAAGAACGCGTTGCTGGAGACCATCTGGGAGTTGATGTCCGCCAGCGTGCTGTCGAGTTTTTAGCTCAGGGCGGTCGAGTTCCGGGCGAGGTGGCTTTCGGACAGGTCGTGCGAGGCGTCCAGCTCTGCGAGAATGTTGGTGGCGTTGCCCGCGATCCTCCTGTCCATCTCCTGCAGCTTGAGCTCGAGGGCGGCGTTCTGGCCTGACTGGTCCGAGAGGACGGTGACGTTCCCCCTCAGCCACTTCTCCAAGTCGTTGATGGCGCCGACGACGCTGACGCACCGGGAGGCCTGGACCACGTGTCCTTCGGGGCAGCTGCACCCCTCGCCGCCGAACTCGAATGGGGCTTCGCAGTAGTAGCTGGTGTTGGTGGCTTCATACTTTCCCAGAACCAGACCGTCGGAGCAGAAGCCGTAGACAACGGCGGCGTCGCAGATCCCCAGGCATCTAGCTGTTTCGGTGGAGGGCTGGAGCTGGTGGTCTTTCCCAGCAACGGGGGTGCCGGTTGCGCACACGAAGACGCTGTCGGTGGCGACATCAGTGGAGAAGTTGACCTGTGATGCGAAGTACCCGTTCAGGTCGCTTGGAATCCCGTTGTACCCGGTTACCCTGGAGCCACGTACCGCAAAGGAGAAGGCGTCGAAAATGCTGTTGACCAGACCGGCCGACTGCTTGCTCCTGAACCTGAACTGGACGGAACTGTTCTCAACCAGGAGCGAGGTTTTTTGAACCAGGACGGCGCCGGAGAGGACCTGGCCCTCTGCCTGGAAAACGAAGGTGGACAGGTGGACGGACAAGTCGCACTAAAGACAGACCAGGGCGGCCTGGACGACGCGGAAGCGGAGAGAGACGTTCACAGTGGAGTTGTAGATGCGCTGCGGGGCGGAGGTGAAGCCGAAGACGGCGAACACGGACACCTCGCTCATCTCGAGGGAGATCTGGGTGCCGTGGATCTTTTCGGTGAAAATGAACACGTTGGAGGAAGAAGAAGATATCTGCATTTACTGCGACACTGTAGAGGTCAGCAGAGCCTTCGCCTTCTGGCAGTACGCGAACTGACGGTCGCCGACGGTTAGCTGCTGGTCGCACAGAGAATTCGGGCTGGCTTTCACGGATTTGCAAAGTATAGAAGAAAACAGAATGAACATGGATGGTATTTGAAGAGGCGAAATGTTGAGAGTACGGTAAAATAAACAGATAAAGTAAATCGTTGCATTTTATTGTTCCGAATATAAAATAGAATGTTTATTAGATTATATTTTGAAAATAAATTAAAATGCTATGCAAGAAGAATAAGATTTTACACAAAATTTATGTGTGTACATTCAAAAACGCAATTATTATTTTTCTTAAATTTGATATTTAAGAAAATTTGTATGTCTTAAACTTGTAAACGAATTTTAAAATAGTCTTATACTTTAACAAATTAAATCTAAGTATAATACTAAAATTAGTAATTTGATGTAATTTGTAAGTAATATATCAAAAATGACGACTATTACTGAAATATATATCAACATTTGTGATTCTTGTATCGAAAATGTGTACACACATTTTTAACAAATATCATATCTTAACTTTAATATTAAAGTAAAAATGAATGGTAACTCATAAATATATGTATATTTAACATGTATCACAATGTACACACAAAACGGTAGTTTTATGTAGTTTTAATGGTATAAAAAATGATTTTCTTGAGCCCCAGAGGAATCAAGTGGGGTTCACAGTTATATGATATATTACTATAATAGTAATATATTGTTCTAGGTAAATTTGAGCCATCTAAATTATCCAAATCTGACAAGAAGTCGGACGCGTTTTACAAAGGAAGATGTTTAAATTGAGGGAAAATAGCGGGCAGGAGCTAATGTACTGTTGGCCCCAAAATTTATAAATTTTCACACTACTTTCTAGTGTTTTCTTGTTACCATAATTTCAATATTTTGGGAATCGTATCAGAGGCCACCAGCTTAACTGCTGCTTATAGTTAGGGCAATCACAATATATACGGAGTTTTGCCAAGACGGTTTAGTTGTGATAATTAAGCTTTCATTAATTTTAGTATTTTAAACACTATTATACAAGCTGGTTGGCTAACATTAAATTTTAGTCTAGTTTGTCGTTGGTTCTAACAACTGTAAACTCCAGTCCGAGTTTACTGAAGAACTTCCTAAATCGAATTTAGCCCGTTTAATTAATGGTGTCACGATGTTGAGAACCTGAAGTGATTTGTATTCGGTAACATAGGTTTTGTAGAAAACAACTGGCTGCCACCTATCTCAGAGTATTCCCTCGAGGCTTAAAGTTATGAGAACAATCTGGATAACTTCACGCTTCTGATTCAATCAACTAGAATTAGTTTTAGATTCAGCAGCCGTGATGGTAGCAGGACCATCCAAATTGCTTTTAAACCGAGCTTTTTCGTAACTGGAGATTTACAGAAGTTTACTAATACTAAATCAAGACAAATCTTGATTTTTAGTTAATTTTACTTAAATCTCAACCTTTGTTGTGAACTAGTACAAGCCAATTGATATTGTTGCTTCAGAACAGTAAAAATTTCATGAGCTAAGAATATGAGGTGGTTCCTTCAGAATTAATGAAAAGTTCAAAAATAAATTATATGAAACTTCACTCAAAGTTAGGTCAACCAATAACTTCACCAAATAAACCCACCCGACGATTGTATTTATCATGATATTCGAAACAGTCATCTTCAAACATTTTGAGAATTTCACTAATTTACGGTTTAATTCTATTAAACTAGCTGACAGCGAAATGACCACTTATAATGTTCGGAGAGACGATGTGTTTGTTAAAAATACAAAGAAATTGATACTTTGAATTTTCTTTCCGTCTAATTCACCTGAGTTGATTTATTCTACTTTGAACTTCTTTTAAAAGTAGAAATCTTAGAGTTCCTCACCTCTCATAAAGTAATAACTAAGTCAGGATGGCCAGTGTTATTATGTTCCCGCATGGGTCTCTGTTTCAAAACCAGAGGAAAATCATGGAAAATCCAAAATTCGTTCAAGCAACTTTTCATAGTTTTCAAAGAAGCTTATGGAGGTATGATTTGGTATATCATCAAGGTACCCAATTGTTATTGCAGAAGAGAATGAGACGAACTGAAGGAAGCTGCAAAAATAAATTCGATTTTCAATATTTTATAAATCTTATGTATTATATCATAATATTACTTTTGGCCTCTGATAATGTACGAAAAAATCAAATCCTGTGTACCCTTATAAAGAAGACGAAGAAAGCTGGATCACTAAAAAATTACCAATACACATATATTTCTTGGACTCCTAAACCTTCACCACTTCAATTAAACTTACTTGTTCCCATTTTTTAAATATTGGTGTAAGAAACGACACAATATAGAATTTATATTATTGTAGTACCTGTAATATATTTTAGCAAAATTGTATAAATTTAATTTATGATTCTTTTAGATATTTGAAAAGTTCTTTTTTCTTTGTTTACTCAACAATGATTTAGTTTCATCTGGAACGATTCCTGTGATAGTTTAACTGTGCGGCCTTTGAGATATAACGATGCTCTAGACGAATCATCTTATTTACCCTTCAACTTTTTCGAAATTAAATTGTATATTTCATCAGCCGTCAGACTTCAACCGAGACAAATTTCAACAGTAGTGTTACTGGAACAAAAGCCGTCGTTCTGAACATTGTGAGTTTGGTTGCTATCTTCTTCGCATTTGAGAAATTTTTAGTCCATGTACCTGGCTCATATTCTAATATTTTCAATAGTTTTGATGATGTTTGGTGTGGTATATATTATTATTAATCAGTAATTAAATCACAAAATACATCTGCTTAATATAATAATCACTCCAAAATAGTACAAAATAGTGTAAATTTCAGTAAAAATCGTACAGTTATCGAAAAGCTGTACTCAAGCTTTACAGCTGTTTTACAGTACAGTTTACAGCCCAAAATGGTCATTCTGTACTCAGGCTGTAAGAATAACAGCCTTAAGTGGAACCCTCATTTTACATGAAATTATTACAAATATATTCAAACTTATATCAGTATAACATCGATGTCTAGAAATGATTATTAGTTGATAACTCACAACACACGATTTGATTTTTTCGTACATTATGTAGGCGACATTAAGTGATAACTCCAATGTTCCTCATTCAATTGAATGGTTCAAACGCTCTCAACAAAACTTCTTTAGTTCTTCATTCTTTTTGTATTTTTGTTTTAGTAGAGCTCCAAGGCTCAGCCATTTTACTAACTAAATTAAGTTATATCATCGTTTTTAGATTTCCAGTGAGTCATATATTGTTAATAAATATCATTATATAAAGAAACCATTAATATTTAGTATTCGTTATAAAGTAAAGAAACGATTGCGTCATAATTGTTATCGCGCTCTTTCTGATTTGTTTATTTATAGTATTTTTCCTAAATAAGTTCAGAAACTTCCATAAAAGCTCAATTTTAAAGAATCCACAGTTGTTTATATATTTAATCAAGGCTATAACACAAATTGCTTTTAATTAACCAGATATGAACAAGTTTCACTTCATTTTCGTATATATGTATACCTGATATTTTCGTGATGCATTTTTGAGTTTTGCTGGCTCAAGTACCAAGTCAGCGTATCCCTAAAATTAAGAGGCCTATAAACATTAAACGTTCAGAATTGTAGATTTTTCAATTCTATTTTTATCTTAAAGTTATTCAATTAGCGTACAAAGTTATATTAACCTATAAATGCGATACTCTAAATCACATATTAATATCCAATATAAGTTATATAAAAAATGGATTTCTTTGAAGATGTGGAACGAAGATAAAATTAAAAGTTAATATTTCATATATTTAGTTTGAAATATAAGTTTCCACCAAAGGAAATCAATATGACACTCCTCTATACTTGTTAAGAAATTGCACATCAAAGATACGTAGGCAATTTGGAGCAATATTCTAAATCTTGGTGTGGAAAAACCATTATTTACGTCGAAAACTTTATTTTAAAAAACTTTCCAAATGAGGAAAGCTTGTAAATGGCTGAGCCTTGGAGGTCAAATAATCATTTAAATATTACAATGACAATATAAAAATATAATATAGATACTGGAATATACGGGGTTTGATTGTCAAAGTAAAATAACGTTTTGGACCCGATGGATTGCATTCTATTGTTTTATTTGATGGTTAAGCTAACCTCATATCAACTTATTCATCGTTCATATAACGTTATTCATATTTATTCATTGCATAATGAAAATATGTTTACTAACCATTTTAGTAATTTTCTTACGTGTTCTCTTTGGTAAGGTTAGCATGTGCAAATAGAGTCATGGTGGGTATATAATTGTACACTGACGATACTGGGCTAACTTACTTACTGTTGTTCTTCAAATCAAATTTTGTTTATTAAAGTTGTTAAAAATGAGCTAGATCAATTTAAATGATTTGTGAATAAACTAAGGAGGGCCCTGCATATAATTTTAATTGAGATGTCTTGTTAAGGCTTCTAACTTTTTCAAGTTCGGAGTGGAATTCCAATATATTTTCTTTTCTGCAAATAGAATTATTTGTTACACGCTTCAATTACGCAGAAGTCTATCTTGTAACTCTGAATGGTGCCAGCCAAAACAATTCCAACAAAAACCCCGAAAATAAATTTTCATGATAAGTTACGAACGAAGAATCAGAAAATATGAAATATGACTACCAGCTAACGAACTGAGTAGAATTGATTTCATTTGACCTGAATCGAACACTTTTCAAGACTTTGTTGAACTTTTTCTTGGGGACTTCAAATTTTTATTCCACTAAACCTACATATTTAGTTTTACGGGATAAATTCGTTAAATTATTTGGAAATGTGACGAATTGCTGATTTCCACAAGTATGCTAGAAGATTGAACTCGACTATTCTTTGATAGCTCCTGACAGTGAAGTTAGATCAAAATAGAATTTATTTTATATTATTATTGATTTATAGCTATTTTCTTAAATGTTATATTTAATCCGCGCATTTCAACCGACAAATGAAATTTAAATTAACCACAGAGTTCATGACAATATTGAGTATCCACCTGCGAGGACCTGCTGCACAATAAGCTAAGATTACATGACAAAAAGGAATTGAATTGTTTACATTTAAATAATTAAATAATTAAAACTCAGAAATCGGAAAACTATAAGTAGAAGATTGTATTCTTGAACCCACTGAAAATTAATATTTGCAAGATGATAACAGACGTCTTTCTCCTATTGATATTTACATTAACGAAGTTAAAACACTAAAGCCGCAGAATCATAATTATTTGTCCAGACTAAAATATACTTGAAAGACAAAACAAATTTCTTCATTTGGGATTATAAGAATAAGAATGAATAACAACAGAAATTATCAAAGATGCAACCTCTATTTAAAAATCAAAATAAAATTATACAAAAGTATATTCAATAAAAACTTTGCTGAAATAGGTCCACTAGCTTAGCTGTAATAACCATTAACGAATATACTTAGTAAACTTACCAATCGTTGACACTTTCTCCATAAAGCAATTTGCATCGTAATTTGTATTATTATTTTTGATAATGGAACAGCAAAAATGTGTTGGAAATGATTGGAAATTAGAAGAATACAAAGAACAAGCATATAAGCTATGAATTTTAGGAAATCATAAATTGTAGTTGCAGTTACAATGAATATTCATCAAATGGTTCTTTAACAATAACAACAACAAGAAATGCTAGATAATCGCGGGATAGATTATTTTGAAACTAACTTTACCGAATAAGTTAGTGGATTCCTCTGTGTTTAATTTTAACTTTTAATAAAAGATCAAATTAAGAAAATAGTTTTCAAAAATTAAAATGATGTATCATAATAATAGAATAATATGTAACTAGTTATATAATTATCTTTTCAAAAAATAAGGTAAATAAGGATAAACTGAAATGATATTATTTCTGTGAATCTCTTGTAACTTTGCTATTTGAGTCAATTATGCTACTAAAATTATGTAGAGTAGGTGAATTATATCATATAACTAGCTAGTCTAGCTATAATTTCACTTCCGGTGCTGGGGTGTACGCCATCGATTTTTGCCTCTATAGCAACTACTTTGAAATATTAATAATAATGGAATCACGTTATCAAAGCTGATAAATCTATTTTGTACTGATTATTACCTGAATGTTAGAATTAATATTCTTTCCTTTTCAGCTATGCTTATTAGTGTTTATTTTTAAATAAGGTAAATGCTAATATAACTTGAAAATGTCCTGTAGTGAAAGAATTTCTATTCAAATAATTTTGGCTTTTATGGTTTAATTACATAATAAATCCTTTGTGCTACGATTTTAATATACTGAAGTGCAACAAGATTTCGTCAAATCAATAGAACTTCAAAATCAAGTATGAAAGATAAAATTCTTTGGTTTCGGCTATAAAATAAAAATCAAATACTTGAATCCCATTGGAGTAAATTGTACCCGCAACTTCCTTCTCTCCATCTTTCAAACACTTTATTTGAAGCAAAAATCAAGTTGGGAAACCAATGAATGTAGTGTGTAATTTGTACGTAAACCGGACAGTAATGAGTAGGATAATTCTATGAGTCATGCTGGTAGTAACCACTAAAATAAATATAAGCCTCAAGTTCAAAATGTAGACATAGAAAATATTCAGCGCTAGCAATAATATTTCTCTAACTACATACTAAAATCAAATAAGACCTGGCTAATATATTTTAATGTTAAGTGCTCTGTAATCTAATTCATCGCCTAGTTTGAATCTAATAATATACTTGCTTGTATTACAAATACATGAGTCAATGAGAAATTTGATTCAGTATGAACCACAACTATTAACAGTGGTTCGTACTCTGACTTAAACAAATTACATAAACATCTATGTATTCCCACATTAGCTTCCTTTTAAAGCTTTTAGAATTCAACTTATTTTTCAGTTACTGTTTGATTGTTTATTTTTCCATCCCCATGCCTAAATAAAACAAAAATTATACCGTCTGCTATTTGTGATAAATAAATATATATTCTCATATTTATATTCTCATTTCGCTAAACTAGACCCAATCTAGCTAATTAATAAGTATTATTAAAGAAAACTTTGAATACCTTACTGGAAGTATAAATTATAATATTTAAACATAATATTTGAATATGTTCACGCACACCCTGTCCACCTCATTGTTGTTTCTGAACCTGACACTTATACTTACCATTAACATTCTGGTGATGTTAATGTTTAAACTCTTATAATACCAACTGAATAGCAATCTATAGCTTCTACATATGTTTCCTTAGATTATTGTAAACCAATAACAGTGTTGACGGTCATAGATACGGTTGATGGTATCGTTGTGATATTCATGGTATTGAGCGTAACATGGTTCATTTGTAGAGAACCTTTAGTGTCTGGTACAAAGAAGCAATTGACAATTGCCGCAGCGTATATAGGTACGGATATATTATCTTGTTGAATTAAAATATTAATAACTTCCAGTTAAACGTTGACTACATATAAATTAGAAGATTCAGTTGTTGAGAATAATGCAGCAGCTCTAGCGCTATTAACAGTTGAATAGCTTGTAATATTAATATTTTTTATTGAACTATCTCTGAACGCTAAACTAGTGTTATATAATGAAGTTGTTACACCAGAAACTTCGCTCTCAAAAGTCGTTCCCATAGCAGATAAAACTACATTTTCAATCGTGACCAAAACAGCATTAACAACTGAGTAATATACTCTTCCAAATAGACTACCAGCTCTAGGTTATTGAGATAACGGAGTGATAGCCCGAGAATTGGCGATTCTAATTTTTGTTATGTCAACAAATGCACCTTCTATTCTTCCACCAAAAAGAATAGATCTACACGTAACACTTTGTGCTGAAACAAAAATGCTTTCAACTGAACAGTCCTCATAGTAAAGTCTTGTTGACAATTCTGCAATACCAAAGTAGCCAGCTGCATTGCTCTCTCTGGATAATGATTAACCTTGAATAGTTGAGTTGAAAATCAAACTTTGAGATTGGTTCATTTTACTATTTTAAAAAGAACCGCAAAAACCACTCATAAACGCATAAAAGTAGCCAGTACCAACAATGTTCGCTTATTCCACTGAACAATTTATTAAATTAAGTTTGGCTAAAACTACATAACCAACTGCTCCACCTATCGAAACATTATTTGTTTGTGTTGCAGCAGTAAGTGATAATTTAAAGGCACTATAATCTTGCACATATGCATCATTATAAAGGAAACTGCCAATAATACCTCCTTAATATGCGTTGTCATAACCCTAACCAACAATATTTACTGAATTCAAGGATAACTGATTTACAACTGAGACAGCTGCCTGCTATAACGCGATAATACCAGCACTTATAGAATCGTTTTGAGTTGAAATACTCGTTATCTTTATATTTTAAAGCTATTAATATTAAGTAGTGAATGTAGGAGTTGATGTTCCCAATTAAGTCCACAATAATCCACCAATGGTTCCAGATGCTGTTGAGATAGCATCACCTGTCGTTTTTGAATATACTTAAGAATTCATCACCTAAGTTTCATATAAATCAATGGTAAAAGTTGCATTAACTAGTCCAAAAAGACAACCAGCGTGCGCTTGAGCTTATGCTGTGGCTGTTATATTCTCTGAATTAATAGTAGTTGAGCGCATTTCTATGTAAGCGCATTACACTAAACCTAATAGTCCAGCTTGACTGAATTGAGTTTGAGCATCTGCTGTCACATTTACGGTATTTATTGACAGATCTGTTGTTTGAATTGTTCCATAAACTAAAAATCCTATAATCGAGCCAGCGCGGCCTTATTATACTCCGGTTGAAGTTGAAGTAACGTTATAAATTGATACGGAGTTAATATTACATGTTATATTGTATGATTTTCCGATCAATCCGCCTGTTGCTGAATTTGTGTACAAAGTTGCTGAAAGAGTTGAATTAACAACTTAAACGTTTAAAATTGTTCCTGAATTATCTGAGGAGTACCCACAAATGGAACCAATGTACTTTCCTCGGTTCAAATTGAGATTTATGAAAACAGTGTTTTGAACGGCCCAGTTCAAGCTATACTATTTCGCGACTAGCCCACCAACCATAATTTCATCGTAAACTACTGTTTTAGCCATTATTGATATTTGAATAGTTAGGTCTGAGAACACAGCCTTTATGCACGCGATGGTCATGTATCCAACCGTCCCGAAGCCTTGAATATTTGCGTCAGCTGAGTTAACGGCAAAATTTATTTTACTTCTTGAGATGCTGAAGCTGCCTTCGACGTATCCTATTACTCCCAGAGTTACCGTGCTTGCGACTTGCACTTTGCTCGCTTCCTGGTAGCAAATCTGTTAAATGGAGACAATATTCGATTTATTTAGCAGCCCAATTATTTACCCGCTGTTGTTAACGAAATCGGTGTTAAATTATACATAAATACTATATGTTGCGATTTTAACGTCAATTTTTGAATTATTCGCGGTTCCAACTGCTCCTCCGAACGCGAATAGGTTCCCGTTCGTAGAGGAAATGACAGTTAAAACGTTCAAAATGCTTTCATTACCGATTTGAACAACCATTTTATTCATTTGAACGGAGCTTTAATTTACACTTGAGAACAAATAGGAGGAAACGTTCCCAAAAGTTATAAAAGTGGGGTTGAAGTTCAGGGACGAGATTGAAACGGAGGCGTTGTTCACCAGAAGTGCTCCGAGACAGCTTTACTGCGTACTGTAATAAGTGCCACTTACTTGATAGTTCCTTATGTTTAAAATACTTGTGATGGTGTTTATCAAAGTGAAACTGCCAGTTGAGGCTGAAGCGAAGGCCAAATTAATAAACAGGTTTCTGATGTTGGTCGTTTGACAAGTCTTGCACAAAATGCTTAGAGTGCTCGAAGACGAAACGGATAATGCAGATCCGGCCTTACTTATTATCGAGACCTTGTTCACCATCTTCACGCTGCTGTCGGCGATGAGAGAGCCAGAGCCCAGAGTTTGGGCCCCGAACTGCACCTTGAGGTTGTAGAAGTAACTCTACGTCTTGAAGAGGTAGAAGTAAGTTGCCGGAAGCGCGGAGTCGGAAACGTCGATGAAGGAATTATTAACGAGCTGGGTGTCAAAGACGAAGGCGGCCGTGAAATTAGAAGATTGAACAGAGCTGGTGATAGTAGTGATGTCGAAAGACTAAGTGAACACTTGCTAAGCACATACCAGGTCAATGCTGAAGTCGTCCGAAAAGTCGAACTGGGGATCGAGCTCGGCCTAATTCACGTCGATCACCTGGTTCTAAATATCAGAAATCAATCGTAATATTCTGTCGATTTTATTATTTGAATCAATAAGCTATAACATTAATGTGTCATTTATAGAAGATAAATTGCTTGAAAGATTGCCAGTTCTATAAATCATTGAGTCGTTAACTTACTTAATATTATTCAATAGCGAGGTGTTCATAGCAGCAATGGTGCCATTTACTGCGGTGATGTTATTTTCCAGGTTCTTGTTGATTTGGTCTAGACTCGTGTTCACGAGCTGAAGATTAGCAGACAGAGAGCCTTTAACCGCCAGCATGGAAGCGTTAACCGCCGAAACGTTAGCGGTGAGATTTCCGGTGAGGTCCAGCACGCTAGCGTTGAGGAGGCTGACATCAGCCTGCACTTGGGTCTTCAAATCGAGCAGGGTGGAGTTGACCGCGGTAGCGTTGGAAAGCAGGTGTTGGTCGATGTCGCTGATGTTTCCGCTGAACCTGGTCATGTTGTCGGCGAGGGCGTTGTCTATCTCCAGAACCGAGGCGTTGACTGCGGTTATGTTGGCGTAGATCCTGGAAACGCCGTCCGTGAGGTTTTGGGTCAGCTCGGCTATTCGCAGGTACAGCGCGGTGGCGTTGTCGGAAATGCTTTTGTCCAACGCGGACGTGTTCTCAAGCAGAGTCTGCAGCAAGAACGCGTTGTTGGAGACCATCTGGGAGTTGATGTCCGCCAGCGCGCTGTCGAGTTTGGAGCTCAGGGCGGTCGAGTTCCGGGCGAGGTGGCTTTCGGACAGGTCGTGCGAGGCGTCCAGCTCTGCGAGAATGTTGGTGGCGTTGCCCGCGATCCTCCTGTCCATCTCCTGCAGCTTGAGCTCGAGGGCGGCGTTCTGGCCTGACTGGTCCGAGAGGACGGTGACGTTCCCCCTCAGCCACTTCTCCAAGTCGTTGATGGCGCCGACGACGCTGACGCACCGGGAGGCCTGGACCACGTGTCCTTCGGGGCAGCTGCACCCCTCGCCGCCGAACTCGAATGGGGCTTCGCAGTAGTAGCTGGTGTTGGTGGCTTCATACTTTCCCAGAACCAGACCGTCGGAGCAGAAGCCGTAGACAACGGCGGCGTCGCAGATCCCCAGGCATCTAGCTGTTTCGGTGGAGGGCTGGAGCTGGTGGTCTTTCCCAGCAACGGGGGTGCCGGTTGCGCACACGAAGACGCTGTCGGTGGCGACATCAGTGGAGAAGTTGACCTGTGATGCGAAGTACCCGTTCAGGTCGCTTGGAATCCCGTTGTACCCGGTTACCCTGGAGCCACGTACCGCAAAGGAGAAGGCGTCGAAAATGCTGTTGACCAGACCGGCCGACTGCTTGCTCCTGAACCTGAACTGGACGGAACTGTTCTCAACCAGGAGCGAGGTTTTTTGAACCAGGACGGCGCCGGAGAGGACCTGGCCCTCTGCCTGGAAAACGAAGGTGGACAGGTGGACGGACAAGTCGCACTAAAGACAGACCAGGGCGGCCTGGACGACGCGGAAGCGGAGAGAGACGTTCACAGTGGAGTTGTAGATGCGCTGCGGGGCGGAGGTGAAACCGAAGACGGCGAACACGGACACCTCGCTCATCTCGAGGGAGATCTGGGTGCCGTGGATCTTTTCGGTGAAAATGAACACGTTGGAGGAAGAAGAAGATATCTGCATTTACTGCGACACTGTAGAGGTCAGCAGAGCCTTCGCCTTCTGGCAGTACGCGAACTGACGGTCGCCGACGGTTAGCTGCTGGTCGCACAGAGAATTCGGGCTGGCTTTCACGGATTTGCAAAGTATAGAAGAAAACAGAATGAACATGGATGGTATTTGAAGAGGCGAAATGTTGAGAGTACGGTAAAACATGATATATCATTATATTTCAGTTATTTGGTTTTGTATCCGAATCTCCAATTAAAAATATCATTGCAATTAAAATTATTGCGTTTTCTGAATTTTGACTGAAAATTGATATAATGTGAAATTATAGTGAATAAGTGCTTAATTTATATTATTTAAATTTATATACATATGAATGTACGTACATTCAAAAACGCAATAAATATTAAAACGTAATAAAATATATAAAAATTGCCAGTTGTATATCTAGAAGAATTTTTAGAATTAATAAATGCATCACCTAAATTACGTCTCATTTCATCATTTTTCTCTTCTGAACCAACTTCAATCAGAATACTTACAAAATCTTAAAGAAAATGTCTCACATGGCGTTATCACCACAGAATCTCCTTAAACTCTTTCGAACTAGTTTGTTTTGGAGATATTTGTGGGGTGTGTTATTTGTACCTGGAAATAGCGTCATAAATTATCTATTTCAGATTTTATCATAATTTGTTGTACATTTTGTTGCTGGGTGATGATTTTTGTTACTGTTGTTAATTCCAATCCAACCTTTTTGTGTCATAACAAAAATTTCGTTCTAATTTATCTGGGTTGATTAATTGAGTGAATCGCTTGTTTCATTTAAATACCAGTATTTAAATGCTGGTCTGAGACCGATTGTGTTAGAATTTATGAATCAACGGATTTGCGCTTTTCCTTCGCTATTCCAGCTTTTTGCATGGGTTTTATTCATTTGTCCCCAGATACTCTATACTGTACACTTTCTTGCTTTTTAGATTGAAAATTAAAAGATAATAAATGTATAATAAAAATTGAATATTAAAGTGCCACACCACATATGCAAAAGCATCTAAATACTGTTTTATAGTATATTGTTTATCAGTAGAATGTAAAGCTTACTGATCTAGCCGTTAAATTTCCAATTTTTTCACCTGAACAGTTTAATACAATATTATTTTTGCTTAAAATATAGAACAAGGTTATTCTTGATAATACTTCAGTATCACCAACTGAATAGTAAACTACACGAATTCTAGGTCTTTAATAAATTTAATAGTATCCTATGTCTGTTGTGGTAGCAAAATGCATTGCTAAATATTCTAAAATTGGTATTATGCAACCTATGCTTTTAAAGGTAGGCCTATAATTAGATCCAAAGTAATCTTCAAGAGCAGTTTAAATCCTAGTTGAGAATATGTTAGTTGTACAAGCAAAGAATAAACGGTTGTTCTGGTAAACGGGTAATGTAAACCAAAATAACGCAGATCTTGTATCAAATATTATGATGCGTATGAAGTTCGAACCAGATTCTGACGAGGGTTTTGATTTATTATTACATGACTGTGTTGAAACCCAATAAAACATTCTCGACACTTGTCAGGATTTGAGCGAAGCACAAATCACAGAAGTAATGACTGCAAAAGGAATTAAAACACATTTAGTTAAGTTCGTTTTAGGATTTATGGTAGATAATTAGTTAATATCCAAAGTTAGGAACATTTATAACAAGATCAATATCAGTAAATAAGAAATAAAGTACATAAATATTAACTATGCAGCAGCTACTCACAAAGTCTTTGTTTAAAATATCAATCTTTGTATTCTTGACAAGTTATTTATTAAAATTTTGCAAGCACCACAAAGCCAAACTGATTTATTTGGTTCATTTACTGTGTGGGATCCAAAAATGGGCCCATAATATCATGCTATGCTTAAAGCACTCTACCCAATTGAATTGTATAAATAGCAATAAATGTCAGATCTGAATACATTCTTTAAAATCGATCTAGAACGTTTCAAAACCCATAAGTTCAAACACATAGTCGAAATTATACATGAATAATAATAAAATTTTAACGAATAACCGTTTTATGTTCAAGTTGAAGATATTATATCAGCAGAAGTTTAAATTACTGAAGGTTCATTGATGCATCGTTTTGATCAAATTATTGATTAATAAATGGATTAACTTAAAAAATATAAACTTAAATTAATAAGAAATATATTTTAAAACCAACCGACTTCAACATTTTATTTTATATTAACATACATGCAAACTCAAATGTTTTCGTTAGGTTACACTTAAATACTTGATAATGATAGTGTAATCAAAATATTAAATATTTTGGTAGAAAATAATATTTTAGGTGTTAAACAAGATGTTTATTATATCTCTAATTTGGAAGAAAACGAATATGACAAAATAATAAAATAAATGTAATTCGATGAGTAGTAAGATGAGTAAATAGAAGAAATACCTAATAAATATTAAATTAAAAGATAGGATGAAATGGCTTACTATCTTTATAGAGCCATTATAAACAAAGTACACATATAAAAGAGACTTGAATATGCTATGAAAGAAAATTGTTTTACTCCAGATTATTTATTGCTCCAGTTTACACCCAGAGACTTGTTATCATTGTTTGGAATATTTAACTATATCTTTAAGAAGAACATGTTCATTTTAGTAGAAGAAAATTACTTTGATATGAAAATCATTGATCTCCCAATTGAAATTCAACAAGTATTCTTCTCATAAAGAAGAATATTTGGAAGTTTAAAACAAATAATTGTATAAAAGATTAAAAGACTTCTGGAAATGTAGTTATTTACTGAAATAGCAACTAAAGAAATTTTGAAGCCAAACGTATTACCGTATTTAAGTAATCAACAGAAAAATGCTGTTGCTTACCAGATAAAATTTGATATTATTTATGATGCTTCATATATACTAGAGACTAATCCAATAAATAGTTACGTTATTGATTTATTCGAGCCTCGTATTTACTAAGTCAATGTTGATTCTAATACTTTAGAGCTTTATTATAGTTTACCGATGAATGATCCTGAAATAGCAGATTTATTTTGGATAATTTAAAAAGATTTTCAATAAAGAATTAAACTATTGAAAGAACCAGTAAATGTTCCAACAGTTTTGGTAGATTTTTAGAAAGGGATTTCAATGAAGTTGAACTATTAAAAATATGAGAAATATTTTGATCTTGAGTTCGATTTCTACAATCAAATATATAATGAGTATACTAAGCTAAGAGGCAGAGAATTCACAAAAGATTACTTGAATTCGTTGAAACACTAACTTAGTGCTTTACAATGTCCTAAATACATTTGTGATGAGTTGGTTAACTTCAACATAAAATATAAGTAAACTAATTCTTAATTTGTTGCTAGAGCAGTAATAAAGTTAATTGAGTTTGAGTGTATCCCAAATCTTCCAGTTTACGTTGAAGGGTAACGTATATCGCCAATTGTACCTATTGTGAGTGATAAAGGCAAAGCAATCAGCATTCAAGATATTTATGAAGGATAAGAGGAATTAACTTAAAGCATAATAGTATCCCAAGAAGAACAGTTTGTTTAAAAATAATAAATTATTGAAATTCCGAAAACTGTAAAGTAATCAACTAAAAAATCTAAACCTGCATCATAGTATATATTTTCAGAGAAGAAGTAACGAAAGGCTTTATAAGCGATAGATCCAATATTACTTCCAGCGCCAGTTCTCGATAAGTAAATTATGATTTTTTGGCTAACTTCTGAATACTAATAGTACTAATATTATAACGACTAATACATCCAGTTTGGTAAATCAAATTTAAGCATGCTTGCATCAATTTCTTCTTTTAGTTTCAAGGTGGCTTCTTATATTAGGTGCAATTAGTTATCAAGGATTCCTCGTTTATAGAATAGTAAACTAGTGTGTTAGTTTGTGTCAGTTTTGTAATCACAACCGTCATTTAGGCGTTTGCTAGCTAATTAGAAGAATGAGTAATACGTAAGGGAGTATTTTGCTCAGAAGCTCTATTATGCTCAGAATACTAAAAACAATATTCAAATTCGTCCTTCGAAGTTGACTAGGTAGAAGGTGGGTACCATTCATGTGTTATAGCAGATGCGTCCTTCTGATTAATTTGAATCTAAAGGCACCGATTTTGAGTTGAGTTTGAAGAAGTCTTATGAGTGTTCCAATTTCTTCAAGTAGTTATTTGAGGAGTAGATTCCGCTTGAGTCTGATTTTTCGGTATATTTTTGTCAGTTGTACAATGTGAAGTTGTAATCTGTAAAGGATGTGTAGAATTTCAAGTAGCTGTTTATAAACGCGTTGAAGCCGGATGTGACCAAGCACCGTGCAACTCTGCTGAATTTTGAGTCTGTTTTGTTCAGGAACGAGTGCGAGGCGGATATCAGCGATTTTATATTCAGGTTGGTGCGTGACACGGATCTGCGCCCTCAGCCTTTGTAGACTGAAAAGATAAAACTGGACGAGCTTGACGACATACAGCTATCGCGGTCTCAGTTTACATACGACACCGTTTTTGAGCGTTCGTAGTCAACGCAGCCGATGAGCCAGTTCATAAACCTTAAGTCTGTCTTCTCCCCTTAGCGCGAGCTGAGCGTGCCGGAGACCGACGGTTTTGCGGACATTCTGAAGAACGACTTGGATTTGAAGAATTAAATACTGTTGTTTTAGAACGGGCAGAAAATAAGCGAAGAAGACGGTAAAATAACTAAAACTGGAATTTTGAACAAGATTTACACGTATGATTCGGTGGAGTGGTGCAGACGCGAGTAAATCCCCCGTTTTGAGCTGGAACTGAATTAAAGCGTTTTCGAGAACATCAAATCGCTTATCCTGAACAAACTGAATCCGAGCTGCAGTATAAACGAATTGAAAATTAACGGAATCGCAAAAGGAACCGTTTTGAGAATTCTACAAGTTATGATCTACGATAATGAAATACTTGTGAAAAACTACAAAGGAAATAAAGTTGAAGAAATAAACGAAACAGAGAACTACTGGGTTACCAAACTGTGAGGAGTATATCTCTATATTTGATATTTTATATCTATATTTGAGTTGAATTCTTGGTAATTAAACCTATAACTTCTTCCAAATAGATTCAAGTATTACTAATTCGACAGCCTATGGAGAAAGCGCAGGATCTGAGACTAATGTAGCAGGATTCTTTGCAATGGAATAGTTATTTTCAACAACAACTTTCGTCAACTGCTCCGTTTCTAGCTTAACCTTAGATTCAAGTTCGACAACGTGTAGATCTGTTCTATTTGGCGGTAGAGTTGAAAATTCTACGTGCGTCCTAACAAAAATATCAGTAATAAACTCCAATGCTACCACGTAAGTTTCACCGCAACCAAGAGTGGGCTCTTTATTTGGTCGTGTGTATTACTCAACTGTAAATGCAACTTAAATATTCATTTAGAATATATATTTACTTTCTTAAAGCACTAATTATGATTCATACACAGGTGGGATAACGTCATCCTTAGGTATTTCAAAGTTCTACCTCAATCAGAGTTCGATTAAGAATCTGGTTATGATAGTGACTTCAACGTAAAATATAGCACTTGCATCAACAATTCATGTTACGCACCGAGATTCTGATGCGTATATTACCGATGTTGAAGTTGATTTGATTAAAATGACTATAACTTCTTCCATGTCCGTTTATGCTTCAATAGTTTCAGCTTCTTTAGACAATGTAGGAACTGAAACAAACACATTGCACTTATTCCACTTCAAGATAGGATCCGTTTAAGTAATGTATAGCGGTACTACTGATGATCATATTGGTTTAATTGATGGAAAGAGCGACTTAGCCACTTCATATTACAGACTCGTAATCGGTTGGCTTATATTCTGTTTAAGGAATAGTTTATACCAATTGCGACCAACTCAAGTACTATGTTGATGCAAATGGTAAATAATACACTAATACTAAAGGATGCTGAGTGAAACATATTCTATTTATTTAATAAAAGGCTGTAAGAGTATCATTAGGAATGGTTACTATCACAGAATTCTATATTTTTGCTTGAAACTATGATAATTACTCATTTTTATTTATATTGTGAATTGATATATTTCTAAGTCCCATTATTTTGGAGGAACTATTTCTGATCATTTGGAACATCTTTTGGCTATGATTCGACAGGATTTTCTGAGACATGTTATTTATCCTTTTTCTTTTTCTATGTTTCTTTTTGAGACTTTGCGCTAGATTGGAGCTTTTTAGTGACTTTTTCGAAAAGTTTCTAACGTACGTTAGAAATGAAACTTTGGGTATCTATTGTTATCTAGTAATCAATGTATAACTACATTACCGTGCTTGTAAGGGGATATTTTGATTATAAGGGGTAAGTCAACTTGCTTATAAGAGAGTTGAAAAAGGTAACTCCTTTATAAGCAAATAAGAACCTCCTCTTCTTACTAGCAAGGTTATGTTGTAAAATTAAAAGGTTCTTACGTAATTACAATTATGAACGAGATCGTTTAATCTTCATTTTAAATGATTCAAAACGCGCTTCTAATAAATTGGCTGTGTAGTTTTTATTATTTAATTAGTGCGTTTTCAGGCACATTCATTTATAAATAGTGCGTTTATTTGTTTTAGTTTTGACAACAAAAGAGAAGTTTTGGGAATAGTGCGTTTTCTAGAAATCGATAGATTATTTTTGTGTATTTGCAATTGTAACTGTTTACTATATATTGCTTATATTAGCAGTAATTTTAGTAGTTTGGAATCTTAGACAAATTAGCGTTGTAATTGACAAAAGATACAAATTTGTGATTTCAGCGATGCAAAAAAATTACAAATAATTTTTGCTACAATTGATAAATTTAATAAATCTGTATAATAAAATTTAGAAATAAGAAATTATTGCGTTTTCAGCGTACATTATTGATAAAAGCTCCAATTTTGTAAATTACATCACAATAATGAAAATTACAAACAACGTTTTTAAAATTTGTGTACAATATAAATCGTTATTATTAGATATAGCTAAAAAGCTCGATAGCATTATTCTATATTTTTCGCCAATTTCATTCCTATAAATACATCTATGAATCTCTTATTCTCTTCTATTATATGCAAAAGCCTCGTAAATCAGCAGAAATCTCTCTGCAACCTTCAGCTGACCATCAGCGACCAGCAATTCCTGTACTGCCAGAAGGCCAACGCCCTCCAGACGACCCAGATCAAGGAGTCCATGCACATCTCGCAGCAGTCCAGCCACATGTTCATCTACACCGACACCGTGCAGAACTCCCAGATCCAGGTCGAGATGGACTACGTGAACGTCTTCGCCGTCTTCGGCTTCAACAAGCTGAGCTAAAACATCCAGCAGTCCACCGTGAACGTGAGCCTCCGCTTCAGCGTGGTACAGGCCGCCTTGATCTGCCTCCAGTGCGACCTCTCCGTTTCCCAGTCCGTGCTGGTCTTCCAGGCGAGCGGCCAGGTCCTCTCGGGCGTCATGCTCACCGCGAAGGACAACCTGACGCTGGCCGCCAGCAGGGTCCAGTTCCGGTTCTGGAGCAAGCAGGCGTCCGGGCTCGTGAACCAGATCCAGGCCAAGATGACCAACTTCAGCCTGGCGGACGTGAACATCACCGGCTTCGACGGGGTTCAGTCCGCCGACAACGGCTACCTCGCCTCTCTCGTGAGCGTCTCCAGCCCGATCTCGACGACCAGGGTTCTCGTGTGCGCGGACCCAATGACTGCCAGAGTCGGGAGCCTGGACAAGCTGGCCGCCAGCTCCGAGCAACTCGCCTGCTTGAGCGTGTGCGCCGCGGGGACCAGCTACGCCTACGGCCTCTGCCTCGACGACCTGCGCCTGGGCAAGTACCTTGAGGCCAACGACACCTACGTCTGCGTTGACCCGTTCGTCTTCAACGGAGAATCCTGTTTCTGCAAAGAAGGCTTCCTCCTCGATGCCGACACGTGTGTGGACGTCGCGGCCCAACTCACGAACCTGGAAACGTGGCTCGCCGCCAACATCAGCGACATCGTGGGCTAGCTCTCCAACAACGCGGACCTGGCCGCCAAGTTGAGCGCCCTTGACCAGCACATCTCTGGATCGCAGCGAACTTTACCGGCATCGTGAGCCTGTTGTCGAATTTCACTGAGTTGGATATAAAGCTGAAGGCTCTTGACCAGCAGATTATAGGGAACGCTTCCATCTTGAACACATCTATTTGGTAATATCTTGAAGTTTATGAAGCACATCTGGCAGAAGCCACTCTTAATCTAAGCACCGAAATCGACGAAGTCTTTTTAACTATGAACGATGGCATAACCCTAAACACGCAACAGCTATTAGAGGTCATTCTGAACACATCAAGTGCGATTGATCTGCAAATTTTGAACTATAGCGCCAACGTGAGTATAGAGATCGATGAGCTCAACACGTAGATGACAGCTCAGATAGTTGGCATGTATTAAAATATATCAACGGTAAACCAATCTGTGCTCAGTATTTCTACTGAAATGGCGTCAAACTTTACCTCAATTGACCAGAAACTGGCTGCGCTGAACACGAATCTGTACGTCAACTTCAGCTAATTGAACACCTCTTTGTAGAACTCGAGTTCTTAGGTTCAGCAGAATATAACAAGTATAAACGGAGCGCTAAGCAACATAACCCGCCAGCTTCAAAATAATATTGCTCAGGTTAATGCGTCTATGTAACAAATTAATAACTCTCTATCAAATAGTATCTCTGCGTTAGATTATTCTATGTAATAAATGTATAATTCAACTGTTAATAATCTGACGAATATCGAATTAATAAACACCAATCTAAATGACTCAATGACATCTACTATTTAAAATGTTAAAGAATTAGCAAATACTAGGCTAGATACTATCAAAGATAATATATTGAATATAAACGAAACTATTTAATTATTAATTGATAAAACAAATTAAAAACTGAATGGTGCAGTTAATATTATTAAAAATGCTCAGAATCAGGTAATTGACTTGAACTAAGCCGAACTTGATCCGTAGTTCGACTTCTCGGACGACTTCAACATCGATCTGGTCTGTGCTCAACAAGTGTTCACCCAGAGCTTCGATATCACTACCATCACGAACTCGATTCAGACTTCTAATTTCACTGGCGCGTTTGTTTTTGATGGAGTGAATGTCAACAACGCCTTCCTGGACGTAACCGACAATTCCATCCAAGCGGCTTCCTTCAGCATCTTCAGGTCCCAGACCTACTTCTACAACCTGAAGATCCAGCTCGGAGCCCAGAACCTGCTGTCCGGCACCATCGTTGCCGAAAGCGGGGTGTAGATGGTGAACAAGATGTCCATCATCTCGAAGACCGGCTCAACGTTGCAAGTCCAGTCAGCGCAGATCCTTAACGTTCTTTCGAGGACGAGTTCCGGAACCAGCATCCGAAATCTCCTGGTAAACCTGGCGTTCGCCTCTGGGTCAGCAGGCAGCGTAGACCTGATTTACTCCGCGTCTGGAGCATTGAATGTAAGGAACTACCAAGTGGAGGGGTCTTACTACAGCTCACAGTCCAGCTGCCTCGGGGCCTTCAGCACCGTCAACGGCCAGGTCTCCCTGCAGAACGTGAACTTCAACCCGACCGCGTTCACTTTCGGAAACACCTCTTCGTATCTGTTCGCGGTGTTCACCCAGAGCTCGCTGCAGATCCAGAAGATAGTGATCAGCGTTGGAGTCTCTGCTAATCCAAACATTATCGCTTCCATTTCCAGCTCTGCGGCCAGCTAGTTCGTGTTCGGAGGCATCGTCGCTGTTTCAAGCCAGTCCAAGATAGATCTGCGGGCTTCTGTTTTCAAGGTCTTTTCCAAGTTCGACACCGCTTTCTTGAACTACACCGGGCAGATCTTCGGCTAGCTAACTGGCGCGAATATCGTTTCCGTCTCTCAGACCTGCTACCAAGAATCCGTCCAGTTACAAGCGGCGAGTAAAGTTCTCATGGGCGCCATCGGCCTTGTAGAAGGAGTATTCTCAATCTCAAAGTCTTCGTTCACAATGTCATTAGCTGGAGATGCGAACATCCAGGGCTTCGGAACTGTCGCCTTTATTTCTTAATTGAACACGAAATCAATGTTTTCAGATTTAACCCTTCAAGTCCAACTTGGGGCAAAAACCACAACTTATGACGAGCAAAACGTTTCGGCACTCGTTGGAAGATAGCTGTCTCTGAACTGGACCGTTCAAAATATCGTATTAAGTAATCTACTTTTGTAAAGAGGAAAAAGTGCAGGAGGAATAATTGGATTTGCTGAGAATGGAATTGGTTAAGTATAAAATGTTCTTGTTGAAAATTCGACTATTAGTACATCTTCGTACCTAACTTGCATTTCTGGCGGAATAATTGGGTAGATATCAGGGTCAATTGTTTATATTTAGTCGGTAAATATGAACAATGTTGTTTAAAGTTCTAGCGGAACTGAATACTGCGGCTCTGGAATAATGATAGGATACGCGTCAGCTGCTATGATTTCAATCGAGGATTTAAATGTTAATAAATATAATATTTCAAGCTCCGTTTCTAATTTAGTTACGCAAACAGGTTTGATCGCGTTCATGATCTCATCGAAGTTAAGTTTGAACGCTACCACTATATTTAGCTGTAACGCGACTTCTATTAGTACTATAACAGCTAAAGCACATATTGGCTGCGTAGTCGCCCAGGCGAACACAACAAGCATTATTATCTAGAATTATATATGTACGAACAATAACATAACAGCATAAGCTCCTAAAGACGCGATTGCATCCGCAATAGTCGGAAATATAAACGCCAACTCAGACATAACAGCCTAAAATATTATCATTAGAAGCAGCACAATTTACACAAAGTCGATGTCAAGTGCTTCGTATGGAGCATTTATTATTTGCTTGGTATAACAAGGCAGTGCAGTTTTATAATAAATTCAAGTTGAAAACGCCGTTTTGACTGGAGCTATTTCATAAAGCAGCATCCAAGGTATTGTTGGGCTTGTTACTTAGTCACATTTAACAATACTACAATCACAACTCACTAATTCGATTTATATTTCAGTAGCATCATCAACAAACTCAACAGTTGGTGGTTTCCTGGCAAAGTCGATGCAATCTAATATTTCCATTTCTGCTTGTGAGGTGGAAAACATAACGATTACTTCTTACACTCAGCTTTATAGTCATTAATCTGGGTTCGTTGGTTCCATAATCCAGTCCAATTTAACGCAAATTAATTCAATTTTGTAATACTCGAATATAACAGGAAGTTCGTCGCTTGAGTCCAGTTCTGCAGGTTTACTTGCATTCAGTGAGTACTCTAACGCCACTTATTACAATAATTCAGTGTTTAATTCTACTGTTTTCTCCTATCTTAAAATAGCTCGAACGGCTCTGTTTATAGGTGTATTGGACTACTCTTATATAAATATCACAACTTTGTCAATTATGAACTCAGTTTCGTATTCGAAATCTTCTATTTAAGCTAGAAATGCAGGTGTATTTGCGCGCGTGTACAACTCGACCGTGTATTCAACTCAAGTAAATATGCTAAATTTGAATGTGACAGGGTCAAGTACTACTGACGCAAACGCAGGCGGTTACGCTGGATGGGCATTTAACTCAACATTGTACCTTAATCTCACCCAGTTCACTTCAGTTAACGTTACCACTTAATCCAATACCTCGTTCTCGGTTGTTGGTGGTATTTTTGGCGTGCAAAATTCTGCTGATGTGAACGTAACAATGTTAAGCCTTGAGAGGTGTACGTTCATCTCAATAGCCAGTGCAACAAATCAGTTCGCATATTCCAGTGCGATTACAGGATAAATGGACAACACAGACGCGCTGAACAACGGTTCTTTGAATTTGACGCACGTATAAATCGTTTCTGTTTCTATAAATGCAGTTTCAGTTTTATCTGGTTCTAGTTACCAAAATGGAGGAATGGTCATCGCGAACCAAGTGAACACAAAAGCAACACTTTTATTTACTGATTCGTTCACAGATGGACAGAACAAAATTTAAACGGTGGTTGTTGCAAACTGCGCGACGTTGACTGTTTCTGGCGTAGGAGATAACGGGTGCTGAATAGTATGTGAAAATATATTCTGAAATTAAATAAATAATAATATTATAATTATATCCCACTCACTGGTTCAATATCGTGTTCAAAACCTTTGAGGGCATCAAAGGCTCCTTCATCTAGAAGAAGCGTCTTCGGAAGAAGTCATCTACATTCAGTTAATGAACCTATCAGTTGAGGAATAGAGTTAATACACTCATTGATAACGATAAAGTGGTGGGCAAAGTAAATGCGACTCAGTCAAGGAGTGAGATAGTTTATATTCAGTTTTTGATATTCTGGTACATAGAGTAACATAACTGCAAAAATTTAATATAATCTTTTAATCTTTAATATAATCTACAACTGTGTATACACCTTCCACTTCTAAATGGAATCTTTAAATTGTAAACATGAACATCAACTTAGTTGGGTAATATAATCTAAATGTGCTTATTATCATACGCCACTTGTAAGGAAACAGTAACAAGTTATTTAGCGCCATAAATATTTATCAATTTTGTACTCAAAATAATCACTGTTTTTAACTGAAGTGACATATTTGACATTCCAGCGTCTAAGGATGAATCATAGGCATCTTAAAACAGTTATTCTCAACTAATCGTAACTGATTTTCGACATGCTGTTTTCTACTTCTTAGAATTTGTAAGCTAAATTGTTAAATTGACTATATAAGCGTTTCTAATCATCGAAGTGTGGGCAGTTTTTGTACTCGCCCTGTTGCTTACCACAATCACAAACGTGCTCGTGTTTGTACATCACCTCGTACATCTCAGAGTCGAAACACAAATAGAGATGTTTGAACTACTTTGGGATCCTGGGCATGCCCTCGGTGGCCTCGATGTAGTTTTCAGAGTTGCTCAAAATAGTTGCACAAAATAGGAAACCAAGCCACGCTTAACGAAAGCCTAGAAGAAGAAGCTCCAAATGGAATATCAGAAATAGTTTATCTAACAATAGAACGCTAAGGAAGATATCAAAGCGTCTAAACCCTAGGAAATAGCTAATCTACCACCGGCAATATACCCCGAAATTAGGAATTTGCAAAATCAAATAAACTAAGAAGGACCCCAGGTACCTAATCAAGTTAATGAAACAGTGCATCAAAGGCAACCACCACCAAGCAACGCCAATACAACGGAACAACCTCCCGTGCAAGCCGAAGGAAATAACGAGCAAAGAGAAACTGAGACGCGAGAACCAGTTTCTGGAAATTAAGTTAGCGAATCAGGTAAAACTGGTCCGCTGACGACTCCGTGAGGGCCCTGTTGGGTCTTTACTGAGTGGGCATAAATGACGGGTTGAGCCCGTTTTGAAAGTGGAAACACTGGCGTGCGAGAGCCCATGTTTTGCTTTCGAAAGTCTCAATGAAGTCTGTTTGTGCCGTCTCGAGGAAGTGAAATGAATATATATATATATATATATATATAATATAAATAAATGTCTAAAAGTTATATTAACTACAGAACTACCATTGAAATATGTTATATTTCTTTGGAAACTGAGAAGACTAAAGATTTCTAAAATATTAATAAATTATGTACAAATGTAGTATAACTGTAAGACTTCCACCGGATGATTAGTTTCTTAAATTATATATTATTTATATCATATGTCCATAGTTCTTATTTCAGAGTTACGGGAACTTTCAAGAAGTTTCACACAAGTAATATAGTGATCGATGGAATAAATATGGTGTATAATATATATTAACTAAAATAAAACGTCAGTCTTAACTTTATTCATATACTTGCCATTATAGTCTATTAGCAACAGTTTCATGATACTATTCAAGAAAGTATTGTGTTCATCATTATGTTATAGTGATAAAGTTCATTTGATTTTTCTATTTTAACTTTTATTGCAGTAAATGATATTCTATATTATTTACTGTATTTTAATATATTTCCACTTCATCATGGATCATATTATAATCTTCAGCAAATAACATTATAACTAAAACATAGTTATTTGAAGAAAAATTAAAGTTAATAATTTGATAGAATTGTGATTTAATAGGTATTAGATACCTACTGGATCGAAATAAATAAATAAGTGTATCATTCTGTTAGCAAAATATCCAGCGGATAAAATTGCTTAAATAACTCCAAAAAATATGAATATACAATGGATAATAATAATTCAATACTATAAATTAATAAATTAAAAAATCGCAGTGTTACAGATTATAATATAATAGTGTCATTTTCCAAAGCAGAAGCTTGCGGGTCCTATGGTAAATAACAAGTCAATAATAATTGAGTTTGGTGAAATCCGCGTGTCTTCAGCTAGTTTTTGAGATATAATAAATGTTATTCACTTTCGGGGTGGTTTGCGCCCCTACAGGTATTCGAGCGGAATATTTTATAAGATTATGATCTTACCAAGAAAATAACATTGTAATCACTCACTATCACACTCCGAAAAAGTTACTTGTCCACTTTAAATTATTGTATTAAAAATTACGTATTTTGTTATAAATGTAATTTAATGTATGTCTTTCTTTTTTGTTTGTGAAGTATTGTTTAAATATACATAAACATATCACACTTTTTGAAAATACATAATTCTACCAGTAATGAAAATAATCAACGTGTAGTTAAAAATAATATGTATTTATCAAATTTAAATGATAGTGTATTATGCATAATAAAACAGTACTGTGAACTCTTAAGAAGATCGCGGGAAAATTACAAAAAATAATTAAATGATATATTTAAATGTATTTATGTTTATGTTGTATTCATTCAGCAACCAGTTTTACTTGTGTATTACTAAGTTGCTCCGTTGTCATATTTTTTGAAATCGGCGCAATTCGATAAAGGTTAGTTTATTTTTGGAGCGATTTCAAAAATATTAAGCCAACCTTCAGAGTGTGAGTTAGATATGAAGTACTTTGTATTCATATCATTTTATCCATCTATTACACCAAATTTTATATCGTTCCCATTAAAATTTACATCTACCATGTTTACAAAGTAGTTATTAATGTTAAGTATGTTTTTATATCCGTTTGGGCTGAATAATTCGGCCGATATCAAGCCAACATAAACATTCTTCGTGTTGCTTGTACTAACATTTATAACTGGGTGCTCAACAACCACATCTTAAATTTAAATAGTGGACATATTTGTGTGTGCGAAAATTGTAGAGCCTTGAACGAGAGACGTTTAAGATTATGCTTTTACTACAAAGTTAAAGATTCTGCTGTTCTACAGAGTAAATGTAGTGTTTCCGATTGAAGTTGCAATCCCGCTTCCATAAGAATCATCCCCTGAAGCAATAGGTTCAACGAAATTATTAACCGAATAAATTTAAGTTGCGATGATAGTCGAGTAGTAAACGCGCCCTAAAAATCCTCCAGCACGCGGCTAGTTTGTGAGCTTACTGGTAGCGTTTGAGTTGATCAATTCAATTAATGTAAAATTTGCGGTTGAATTCTCAATTTTCCCGATAAAGAGAACAGCTCTACTGGTTGTATTGCTCCAACACCAGACCTGAATGCTCAAAGCTGAACAGTTTTAAAACAATAAATTACTGAAGAGCTCAACAGTTCCTACAAATCCTCCGTTGTTCACCTCATTAGCAGTGAATGAAGACGTGCTAGTTATGCTAACATTTGCGATTTATATATCAACGAATGAAAGGTTGGACTTGATTATAGAGCCAATGAATCCGCCCATCATACTTTACTCACGACCATATGATGATATATTTGAATTTATAACAGTACATTCTTATAATTAAATAATTGAGTTGTTACTCTAACCAATAACCCCTCCAGTTGAAATATTATTGTACATGGATGAACTATTCAAATATAGTTATACAGCTCTATAATTCCCAGTTTATAGATTTGAGGCGTTTAACATACCAACAATACCACCAAAGTAACAATTCAATCGTCCCGTACCATTCAGTGTATTTTACTCTAACTATACGAATTCGGAAACTATTTAACTATATTATGACTTACCAACAACTACCCCAACATATGTTGAATTATAGTCATTGCTAACAAGAAGTAAAGATTCAATAATGTATAGTTATAATATGTTAACATTTACAGTATTGATGTTTCCTATTGTTAATGAGGCCATATTAGCACCATATAATCCTATTCCATTCATTTGAGAGTTAATTATTTAAATATCCTCTAATATCACATTAGTACTTGTATTATATTATCCAATGATATATCCTCCGATTACATCAGCGAATCCAGAAATAGTTAAGTTGTTACTAATCATATTTACATTATTCACATTTAATTATGATGAAACAATCGCAGCCATTAAACCTGCGTACGAAACTGAACTTGTTGAAAAGGCTGTGATATTGTTTTTGTTAATAATAATTTGATTTATAATTATTGAACTGCTCAAAACGTAACCGAATCCTATTCCGGTATAAGACATTGAAGTTCCAACTGAGTTGTGAACCACTCCACTCATACTTAAATATTATATATTCACAGTTGAAGTAAATACTTAACCAATAAAACCGCCTGAAATTGAGTTAATATACGAAATGGAAGCAATAGTAGAATTTTCAATTTATACATTTTCAATATATCCTAAAGTGTTCTCGCAAAAACTAGAAATAGAACCAATTTACATCCCCCTTAATAAAATTAACTGGTTGAAAACGATATTTTGAACGGTCCAGTTCAGAGACAGCTATCTTCCAACGAGTGCCGAAACGTTTTGCTCGTCATAAGTTGTGGTTTTTGCCCCAAGTTGGACTTGAAGGGTTAAATCTGAAAACATTGATTTCGTGTTCAATTAAGAAATAAAGGCGACAGTTCCGAAGCCCTGGATGTTCGCATCTCCAGCTAATGACATTGTGAACGAAGACTTTGAGATTGAGAATACTCCTTCTACAAGGCCGATGGCGCCCATGAGAACTTTACTCGCCGCTTGTAACTGGACGGATTCTTGGTAGCAGGTCTGAGAGACGGAAACGATATTCGCGCCAGTTAGCTAGCCGAAGATCTGCCCGGTGTAGTTCAAGAAAGCGGTGTCGAACTTGGAAAAGACCTTGAAAACAGAAGCCCGCAGATCTATCTTGGACTGGCTTGAAACAGCGACGATGCCTCCGAACACGAACTAGCTGGCCGCAGAGCTGGAAATGGAAGCGATAATGTTTGGATTAGCAGAGACTCCAACGCTGATCACTATCTTCTGGATCTGCAGCGAGCTCTGGGTGAACACCGCGAACAGATACGAAGAGGTGTTTCCGAAAATGAGCGCGGTCGGGTTGAAGTTCACGTTCTGCAGGGAGACCTGGCCGTTGACGGTGCTGAAGGCCCCGAGGCAGCTGGACTGCGAGCTGTAGTAAGACCCCGCCACTTGGTAGTTCCTTACATTCAATGCTCCAGACGCGGAGTAAATCAGGTCTACGCTGCCTGCTGACCCAGAGGCGAACGCCAGGTTTACCAGGAGATTTCGGATGCTGGTTCCGGAACTCGTCCTCGAAAGAACGTTAAGGATCTGCGCTGACTGGACTTGCAACGTTGAGCCGGTCTTCGAGATGATGGACATCTTGTTCACCATCTACACCCCGCTTTCGGCAACGATGGTGCCGGACAGCAGGTTCTGGGCTCCGAGCTGGATCTTCAGGTTGTAGAAGTAGGTCTGGGACCTGAAGATGCTGAAGGAAGCCGCTTGGATGGAATTGTCGGTTACGTCCAGGAATGCGTTGTTGACATTCACTCCATCAAAAACAAACGCGCCGGTGAAATTAGAAGTCTGAATCGAGTTCGTGATGGTAGTGATATCGAAGCTCTGGGTGAACACTTGTTGAGCACAGACCAGATCGATGTTGAAGTCGTCCGAGAAGTCGAACTACGGATCAAGTTCGGCTTAGTTCAAGTCAATTACCTGATTCTGAGCATCAAAAATTTACAGCATTAATGTATCTATTGTTTTGTTTTAGTCAGATATCATCTTCGACAAATAATTATTTGTGTTTGAAATATTTGTTTATATATCATTTAGAGTGTTATTTGTGAAAATATTTAATTGTGTAATATTACCCAATAACAACGTGTTAATATACATTATAGTACTATTTATCATTGAAACATTGTTAATAAATGTGGCGTTCATAGCTGTCAAGGAGCCATTGACTTGCGAGATGCTACTGGAGAGAGATCCGTTAACAGCCAGCAAGGTCGCGTTCACGGCCAAGATGTTGGCCTGAAGCTGATCGGTCGAGTTCAGCAAGGTCTCGTTGATCTGGACGATGTCCCTGGCAGTGGTGTTCTTCAGGTCCAGAATAGAGGCGTTGATCGCCGTGACGTTCGAAAGCAGGTTCGCGTCCAGCGCCGCCAGCTTCGTGTTGATCGAGGCCACGCCGGCGTCTAAATTGGCAGACAGCTGGGAGACGGTGGCGTTCACCGCCGTGATGTTTTCGTACACTTTCTTGACGCCGTCGAGCATCGAGGCGTTGACGAGATTCAGCCTCGCGTTCAGGGCGGACGAGTTGTCGGAGATCCTCTGGTCCAGAGCCGTTGAGTTGTTCAGGACGACCTTGAGCAGCTAGGCCGTGTTGCTCTGAATCTGCGAGTTAATCGAGGCCGCGGAGGCGTCTATCTTCGAGTCCAGGCCGGTCGTGTTCTGAGCCAGGTGGGCTTCGACGCTGTCGTAGCTCGCGCGGATGGAGGCGTTCAGGGCGGATGCGTTCCCGGAGATGTGCTGGTCGAGTGCGCTCAGCTTGGCGGCCAGGTCCGCGTTGTTGGAGAGCTGGCCCACGATGTCGCTGATGTTGGCGGCGAGCCACGAGTCCAGGTTCGTGAGCTGGACCGCGACATCCAGGCACTTGTCGGCATCGAGGAGGAAGCCTTCTTTGCAGAAACAGGATTCTCCATTGAAGACGAACGGGTCAACGCAGATGTAGGTGTCGTTGGCCTCCAGGTACTTGCCCAGGCGCAGGTCGTCGAGGCAGAGGCCGTAGGCGTAGCTGGTCCCCGCGTCGCACACGCTCAAGCAGGCGAGTTGCTCGGAGCTGGCGGCCAGCTTGTCCAGGCTCCCGACTCTGGCCGTCATTGGGTCCATGCACACGAGAACCCTGGTCGTCGAGATCGGGCTGGAGACGCTCACGAGAGAGGCGAGGTAGCCGTTGTCGGCGGACTAAACCCCGTCGAAGCCGGTGATGTTCACGTCCGCCAGGCTGAAGTTGGTCATCTTGGCCTGGATCTGGTTCACGAGCCCGGACGCCTGCTTGCTCCAGAACCGGAACTGGACCCTGCTGGCGGCCAGCGTCAGGTTGTCCTTCGCGGTGAGCATGACGCCCGAGAGGACATGGCCGCTCGCCTGGAAGACCAGCACGGACTGGGAAACGGAGAGGTCGCACTGGAGGCAGATCAAGGCGGCCTGTACCACGCTGAAGCGGAGGCTCACGTTCACGGTGGACTGCTGGATGTTTTGGCCCTGCTTGTTGAAGCCGAAGACGGCGAAGACGTTCACGTAGTCCATCTCGACCTGGATCTGGGAGTTCTGCACGGTGTCGGTGTAGATGAACATGTGGCTGGACTGCTGCGAGATGTGCATGGACTCCTTGATCTGGGTCGTCTGGAGGGCGTTGGCCTTCTGGCAGTACAGGAATTGCTGGTCGCTGATGGTCAGCTGATGGTTGCAGAGAGATTTCCGCTGATTTACGAGGCTTTTGCATATAATAGAAGAGAATTGAGATTCATGATTGATGAAGTTAAAGTGTATATTCATAGTAATGATATTAATCAATATTTGTGCATATCCTCAAATATCATATATGTTAGTGCGTTTATTAGTGTCATCATTAATTAATTTTAATTTTGCTGATTATCAGTTATATTTGCATATAGAAACATAATTAATGTGTTGTATCCTAATCTACAATTAAAATCAAATCTGAAATATGATAAATGAAATTTACATGATATTCAAAATTCATCATTATTTCAGATTCAAATAGTTAAAATGAATATTTTCAATAACTTTAACTTTATACTATTATTAACTTGACACTTTAATGAAAATTATAATATCAAAAGAAATCAAACAATATATTTTGTGTATATTTACAATGATATGAAATGTGCGTACATTCAAAAACGAAATATAATTTTTGTAAGAATTTTAATAAATAATCTTAGTAATTTCAATTAAATAGTAATCATTAGTGTACATTCAAAAACGCAACAAATTAAGTTAACTGTTAATGTTAAATTAATACAATTTTATTGTAAATTTTAACAGTAGGTAACTTTTAACATATTACAATGATAAATAATGAAAATAGTACGTTAATAACAAGAATGTACCAAGAAACCATTTAAATCACAATATAAATAAAAATGAGTAATTATCATAGTTTTAAGCAAAAATATAGTATTCTGTGATACAGTATAATGCATAATTTATTAGACTCGATTTTCAGAAAGTGATTTATGGGAAGTTATTACACAATATTAATACTATGTGTAGTTAACAAAAACGGCATAACTAAAATTTAGAATTAAATAGCTCTATTTGACTTAATATGCTGAAATAATCATTTTCACACCACACCTTCATTTAATAATGATTTTAATGATCCCTGTTATCTTCTATACGTAAATAATGATAAATAATATCCGTAAAATATAATATTCAACTGAATCAACATCTGTTATGTAAACATCTGAGTTCAGTTTTGCTAATGTATTATTTCCAGTTGATGTATCTTTATAACCATTCCTAATGATACTCTTACAGCCTTTTATTAAATAAATAGAATATGTTTCACTCAGCATCCTTTAGTATTAGTGTATTATTTACCATTTGCATCAACATAGTACTTGAGTTGGTCGCAATTGGTATAAACTATTCCTTAAACAGAATATAAGCCAACCGATTACGAGTCTGTAATGTAATATGAAGTGGCTAAGTCGCTCTTTCCATCAATTAAACCAATATGATCATCAGTAGTACCGCTATACATTACTTAAACGGATCCTATCTTGAAGTGGAATAAGTGCAATGTGTTTGTTTCAGTTCCTACATTGTCTAAAGAAGCTGAAACTATTGAAGCATAAACGGACATGGAAGAAGTTATAGTCATTTTAATCAAATCAACTTCAACATCGGTAATATACGCATCAGAATCTCGGTGCGTAACATGAATTGTTGATGCAAGTGCTATATTTTACGTTGAAGTCACTATCATAACCAGATTCTTAATCGAACTCTGATTGAGGTAGAACTTTGAAATACCTAAGGATGACGTTATCCCACCTGTGTATGAATCATAATTAGTGCTTTAAGAAAGTAAATATATATTCTAAATGAATATTTAAGTTGCATTTACAGTTGAGTAATACACACGACCAAATAAAGAGCCCACTCTTGGTTGCGGTGAAACTTACGTGGTAGCATTGGAGTTTATTACTGATATTTTTGTTAGGACGCACGTAGAATTTTCAACTCTACCGCCAAATAGAACAGATCTACACGTTGTCGAACTTGAATCTAAGGTTAAGCTAGAAACGGAGCAGTTGACGAAAGTTGTTGTTGAAAATAACTATTCCATTGCAAAGAATCCTGCTACATTAGTCTCAGATCCTGCGCTTTCTCCATAGGCTGTCGAATTAGTAATACTTGAATCTATTTGAGTAATTGTTGAGCTTTAGTTAATACTACCAATATATCCACCAACGAAGCTCCATGATTATCCATAAGCTGTGAAGTTAATTTGTTCAACTGAGCATTAAGATAAAATAGCATCTGAATTCTGTAAGGAGCCGATAGCACCTCCAATTGACGCATTACCAACAGTTGACTGTAAGTAACAGTCAAAATCGAAAACTTAGAAGTTTCTAACATTCATACTTGCGTTCAACATCTGTGAAATTATTCCTCCCTAAGAGCCTGCAGCTCCTTTTCCTTTTATATTCGAGTCATGGATATATAGATTTTCAATATTAAGTGAGCTAGAATTCAAAGTAGAAACTACTCCAGACGCGAAGGAATTGCCAGCACTACTCTGAGCGCTTACTGTAGAATTATATAATTTAATATTTTGTGCGTTTAATTTTGATGTTGAATCAGTGCTGGCAATTATTAATGAAGCTTGAGCGTCACCACCATTACAATTAGAAAGTACGGAAGAGTTCATAATTTCAATATTATTTATGTTAACTGTAGATTAACTCATTTTTCCTATCATATAGCCGCTAAATGTGTCAGAAGTGGAAGGATTGATACAGAATAAGCTTGAAGTGTAGAATGATGCCGAAATATTTAAAGATGATGAAACTACAACTGCAATAAATCCAGCTGCAGATTGCGTTGAAATTGAAGAGGATTTCAAGGATGAGTTGAAAACCTCTACTTCAGAGGTAAATATAGTTGCACTAGAGCTGCTACCTACAAGATAACCGGCGGTGCAGCTATTAGTGGTGCTCGATAAATGTGTTTGATTATTTACAGAGCACGCCGCGATATTGAGCTTGGAGAATGTAATTTGGCCTATAAATCCGCCAGAAACAACGATATCGTGTTACGTGGAGGCAATTGATGCGTTATTTAGCTCCACATTTGCGATGCTCCCTGCTGTGTTTTGACAGAATCCGGCCATTATCCCTATTTGCTTCCCCCTTATAAGCACGTTATTATCAAACACAGTGTTTTGGACGGTCCAGTTAGCACCCATTTGCCTTCCAACAAGGGCTGAAACGTTTTGCTCGTCTTAAACGGTCGTTTTAGGTCCAAGTTGAACCTGAACGGTTAAATCTGAGAACAAAGCCTTTGTGCACAGCTGAGTCATGAACGCGACCGTTCCAAGACCCTGAATAGCCGCGTCACCTGAAACTGTGAGCGCCAAACGGGACCTGGACATTGAAAAGACGCCCTCAACGTACCCAATAATTCCAATAAGTACTGTTGAGGACGATTATAGTTTTGTTGAATCTTGGTAACAAATCTGAGATACGGATACGATGTTGGATTTGTTTAAGAGGCCGAAGATCTGGCCGGAATTGTTCATGAAAGCTGTATTATAAGAAGAAAATAGCTTTAATGTTGAGATTTTAAAGTCTATGTTGGAATAGTTCATGGTGGCAACAATTCCGCCGAAAGCGAAGTCAGTCGCGCTTGTTGTGCTGATACTGGTGATCACATTAGGACTCGCGTCCGAAACGCCAACCAATATAACAATCTTCTGCAATTATAAAGTGCTATAATTAACCTGGCAAAACAGATAAGATGATAGATTCCCGAATGTGACCCTGGCCGGGTTGAAGTTCACGTTTTGCATCGCAACGAACCCGTTAACGCTCATCACGCCCAAACAGCTTTATTACGTGCTGTAATAGGTTCCGGCCAGTTAGTAGTTCCTCACGCTCAACTAACCGGTTAAAACGTTTATTAAATCTACACCTCCAACTGAACTGGGGGCGAACGTTAATTTTACAAATAAATTTCTCAAACTGGTTCCTGAGCTACTTTGGCTCAGAATGTTCAACTGAGCGGAAACGGTTATTTAAGTAACCGATTTCTAAATTAATGAGACCTTGTTCATAATTTTTACAGTGCTGTCGGATAATAACGAGCCCGAATTTATAGTCTGGGTCCCTAGTTGAATCTTGAGGTTGTAATAGTAAGACTGTGATTTGAAGAGGTAAAAATAAGTTGAGGGAAAAGCTGCGTCTTACACATCAATGAAAGAATTGTTTACGAGCTGGGCATCAAAGACGAAAGCACCCGTGAAATTAGAAGCTGTGATCACACTCGTGATGGAAGTGATGTCAAAAGACTAGGTGAATACCTGCTGAGCACAAACCAAATTCAAGCTGGCATCAGTGACATCAAATTGCGGGTCGAGCTCGGCCTGATTCAAATCAGTTACCTGATTCTACACATCAAAAATTTAAAGCATCAACTGATCAATTCTCTAATTTGCCAGAACTAATAAATTCGAGAGCGTAGCATTCACATCAGTTAAATTCTGTTATAAAACATCAGTTCTACTCAACATAGAAGCGTTTACACTTGATATATTCGATAATAATGAATTATTAATCGATTATATCGTCGAGTTAATTGCCGATATGTTATTTATAAAAGTGGCGTTCATAGCTGTCAAGGAGCCATTGACTTGCGAGATGCTACTGGAGAGAGATCCGTTAACAGCCAGCAAGGTCGCGTTCACGGCCAAGATGTTGGCCTGAAGCTGATCGGTCGAGTTCAGCAAGGTCTCGTTGATCTGGACGATGTCCCTGGCAGTGGTGTTCTTCAGGTCCAGAATAGAGGCGTTGATCGCCGTGACGTTCGAAAGCAGGTTCGCGTCCAGCGCCGCCAGCTTCGTGTTGATCGAAGACACGCCGGCGTCTAAATTGGCAGACAGCTGGGAGACGGTGGCGTTCACCGCCGTGATGTTTTCGTACACTTTCTTGACGGCGTCGAGCATCGAGGCGTTGACGAGATTCAGCCTCGCGTTCAGGGCGGACAAGTTGTCGGAGATCCTCTGGTCCAGAGCCGTTGAGTTGTCCAGGACGACCTTGAGCAGCTGGGCCGTGTTGCTCTGGATCTGCGAGTTGATCGAGGCCACGGAGGCGTCTATCTTCAAGTTCAGGCCGGTCGTGTTCAGGGCCAGGTGGGCTTCGGCGCTATCGTAGTTCGCGCGGATGGAAGCGTTCAGGGCGGATGCGTTCCCGGAGATGTGCTGGTCAAGGGCGCTCAACTTGGCGGCCAGGTCCGCGTTGTTGGAGAGCTAGCCCACGATGTCGCTGATGTTGGCGGCGAGCCACGTTTCCAGGTTCGTGAGTTGGGCCGCGACGTCCACACACGTGTCGGCATCGAGGAGGAAGCCTTCTTTGCAGAAACAGGATTCTCCGTTGAAGACGAACGGGTCAACGCAGACGTAGGTGTCGTTGGCCTCCAGGTACTTGCCCAGGCGCAGGTCGTCGAGGCAGAGGCCGTAGGCGTAGCTGGTCCCCGCGGCGCACACGCTCAAGCAGGCGAGTTGCTCGGAGCTGGCGGCCAGCTTGTCCAGGCTCCCGACTCTGGCAGTCATTGGGTCCGCGCACACGAGAACCCTGGTCGTCGAGATCGGGCTGGAGACGCTCACGAGAGAGGCGAGGTAGCCGTTGTCGGCGGACTGAACCCCGTCGAAGCCGGTGATGTTCACGTCCGCCAGGCTGAAGTTGGTCATCTTGGCCTGGATCTGGTTCACGAGCCCGGACGCCTGCTTGCTCCAGAACCGGAACTGGACCCTGCTGGCGGCCAGCGTCAGGTTGTCCTTCGCGGTGAGCATGACGCCCGAGAGGACCTGGCCGCTCGCCTGGAAGACCAGCACGGACTGGGAAACGGAGAGGTCGCACTGGAGGCAGATCAAGGCGGCCTGTACCACGCTGAAGCGGAGGCTCACGTTCACGGTGGACTGCTGGATGTTTTGGCCCTGCTTGTTGAAGCCGAAGACGGCGAAGACGTTCACGTAGTCCATCTCGACCTGGATCTGGGAGTTCTGCACGGTGTCGGTGTAGATGAACATGTGGCTGGACTGCTGCGAGATGTGCATGGACTCCTTGATCTGGGTCGTCTGGAGGGCGTTGGCCTTCTGGCAGTACAGGAATTGCTGGTCGCTGATGGTCAGCTGAAGGTTGCAGAGAGATTTCTGCTGATTTACGAGGCTTTTGCATATAATAGAAGAGAATAAGAGATTCATTGATGTATTTATAGGAATGAAATTGGCGAGAAATATAAAATAATGCTATCGAGCTTTTTAGCTATATCTAATAATAACGATTTATATTGTACACAAATTTTAAAAACGTTGTTTGTAATTTTCATTATTGTGATGTAATTTACAAAATTGGAGCTTTTATCAATAATGTACGCTGAAAACGCAATAATTTCTTATTTCTAAATTTTATTATACAGATTTATTAAATTTATCAATTGTAGCAAAAATTATTTGTAATTTTTTTGCATCGCTGAAATCACAAATTTGTATCTTTTGTCAATTACAACGCTAATTTGTCTAAGATTCCAAACTACTAAAATTACTGCTAATACAAGCAATATATAGTAAACAGTTACAATTGCAAATACACAAAAATAATCTATCGATTTCTAGAAAACGCACTATTCCCAAAACTTCTCTTTTGTTGTCAAAACTAAAACAAATAAACACACTATTTATAAATGAATGTGCCTGAAAACGCACTAATTAAATAATAAAAACTACACAGCCAATTTATTAGGAGCGCTTTTTTAATCATTTAAAATGAAGATTAAACGATCTCGTTCATAATTGTAATTACGTAAGAACCTTTTAATTTTACAACATAACCTTGCTAGTAAGAAGAGGAGGTTCTTATTTGCTTATAAAGGAGTTACCTTTTTCAACTCTCTTATAAGCAAGTTGACTTACCCCTTATAATCAAAATATCCCCTTACAAGCACGGTAATGTAGTTATACATTGATTACTAGATAACAATAGATACCCAAAGTTTCATTTCTAACGTACGTTAGAAACTTTTCGAAAAAGTCACTAAAAAGCTCCAATCTAGCGCAAAGTCTCAAAAAGAAACATAGAAAAAGAAAAAGGATAAATAACATGTCTCAGAAAATCCTGTCGAATCATAGCCAAAAGATGTTCCAAATGATCAGAAATAGTTCCTCCAAAATAATGGGACTTAGAAATATATCAACGCATCTGAACCCTAGGAAATAGATAATTCACCTCCAGCAATAGGAATTTGCAAAAACAAATAAACTAACTAAATAATTCTTACTAAAGTCATCATATTTTATATGCAATAACCCGTTATATATAATTTCGTTCATGTTTATTTAAATATATAATGGAATGAACTAATAGAATAAAACTATAACAAAATATTGAATCACTTTCTGGGATCAACTAAGACTGCTCTAATCTTTATTACCCGCTTCATTTTATTTCTAACAACTTCATCTTCTTTATTTTAGTTATATTCTTCTTCAACTTCATCACAAAAATGTTGAAGGCGTTTGTATGCACCATAAGTTTTATTTGTTTTGAAGAATTCACAGAATATATCAAAGTCTTCCTTCGGCATAAGGTCACGCTCTAAACAAATTCGAATGGCTTCATCGTTAGCAATTGATTTAAATTCCCATGCTTCTCTTTCATTTTTCCACTGTCTCAACCACAATGAGATGTTTCCAGGTGAGTATTTTGATGTCAATGAGCGTCCTTCTGATTTTCTGATAGATTTTCTAGGAGTTCGTTTAGGTTGGTCTTCTTTCATTTATAAAAGAATATGAGAGGTGGTTTTATACAACTTCATTTATTATTTAATAATTCATAAATTTACCACACCATCCTTTTAATGGAATAGGACAAAAGACTAATAATATATCCACGTTACATAAATTCTGCTGTGTAATAAGTTGATGGACGGAGAGTTGCGAAGTAATACTGCCCACATAATCCAACTATTTAGGAAATTTCTGCGCATTTGAAGAAACTGTATCCAACATCAGAGGTGGCTGAGGAGCCAACTAAGAGGTACCCACGTGGTGCGGTGGAGGCATTCGACGTTGGTCGGGTTCGTATATCTTAAGTAGAAAATGTGAAGAAGGCCGAGATCTTGAAGGCTGTTGCATCTTCCATTTTGAACGAGAAGGTGGGTGCGCTCAAGGCTGCAGCGGCCAAGGTCCCTCAAAAGGGAAAGAATAAAAAATGATATCATTTCACTCTTGTATTTTACCATCGAATTCGTACTGGGGAACGGCCGGTTCTTATTGTTTTTCTTGGGTTGGTGGTTCCTGAGTAATCTATTCATTAATATTGAGGTCGGCAACACCAAGATCTCCTTCTTGTGTTGGTTTCTCTTCGATCACTTGACTCTTGGATTTGAACATCTTACTGAACATTCCGAACACAGAACCAAGTCTACTCTTCTTTGGAGCTTCCTCTTGCTTGAGCTCGTTTATGTCAAGTTCTTCGTCCTTCTTAGACTCTTTCAACTCCTTTTTAGACTCCTTCACTTCCTTCTTGGATTCCTTAAGTTTTAGTTGTTTCTTATCTTCGAAGATATCTGCAGTGTAAAGAACATTTTGAGCGTCTTCTAGCTTCTTAGCAAGATTAACTGCGCTCTGTATTGAAGATTGAATGAGAGCCTGTTGTTTCTTCTGTTCTTTAATTAATTCGCACACAGTTTGAACGTTCTGGGTTAACTCTTACAAATGATTTACGAATTCTTCGGCTTGTTTGTTGCAATATGGACATTTTACGTCAGCACATCCCTCAGTGGTGAGTTCTGGAGCAAGTGGGTTGATTTTCTCAACCTTGGTCACATGGTGAACAGTGAAAATATCTTCGTTGACCTGAATAATGTCCTTTTCGACAAGGAATTAATCCTCAAATGCTGGGATTTTAGTTCCGTTGATGAATGTCCCGGAACGACTGAATAAATCTCGGACCACTAATCTGTCCTGCTTGAAATATATTATGCAGTGATTACGAGAACAAGCTGGATCCTCGACAATGAAGTCATTGTCAGCAGCTCTACCGATTAAGCACAATTTAAATGCACGTGCTTATTCGTGAATTTCAGTATTATTTGCTTTTATTTTTATCATGATAACTCTGAAATCAGTGTTTTGGTTCTTTATATCAGCCATTTTGTTTTGAATTTACTCAATTTATGATTCTTGTAATGAATTTAACATAGGATCTGACATTTATAAATAAAGGACTCGGTGTGGGAGCGGAATTTGAATATTATTTCTAACTTTATGTCAAATCGTTGAACATGCATTCAATTGAAACAAAAGCTATAAATACAAAATGCATAATTTTTACATAGAATTTGAAATATTTTGTGTTATATACATTGTATTTTATAGAAATATATGTATTTCACTTCAAATTAATGGCACTTGTGTATGTGACTGGTAAGTAGCAAATAGCCTCTGGTCCATTGGATGATGCTTTATTGCGTTCCATTTTAGATTTTGTGAAAAATATGTACTCTTCTCCGTAGTATCATTATTCAGTTTCGTAGTCTTAGTTTTCTTTTGACTGGTAGGTTTCTGAGACAGCTGTATTGTGTTGGTCAGTAGATGCTATATTGTGCTTTGTCGCTCCGATATAGTATCCTTCGATTGTGTATTCTCATTTGGTGAATGTGTTTTAGTGTTTTAAGTTGTGCTTTAGTTAGTAGGTACTATCAGCTTAAGACTTATTGTTTTAGTAGTCATGTGAGTATTTAACTGCGGTATCTTCTGCTAGTGTGGATTTAAACTTAGCCTTACCTAATTCCTTCGAGTTGTACCGCACGGTGACTGATTTTACGTCATATTTGTCGTCTGAATTGTGCGATTCGTTTTTTGCGGCAGTTTTAGTATCAAATGTATTTATTTACCGCATTAATTCGAATCCGTTGCTAACTTTTTTGTCTAGGTTGCTTCAGTTCTCTCCCAAATCTGTTTAGTACGTGCGCAAGATATATATTAGCGACATTGAATACGTGCTTGAGTTCAGTTAGTTCGATTCTGGTTCTGTTACGCGGGTATTCAAGCACGGCTCAAATTTAAAACTGAACGAGAACCAAATCCCGAAGCTTCTACACTAATAAACGGGTAAACTCCATTTTTAAGGACTCAAACTGCACAACCAGTAACAGCTGGAACTTAAAATCAAATCACACTGCGTTTTGAATAACGAAGTAAAGCAACTGATTCACACAAAAATCAAATCTGAAGAAATTCTTGAAATTTTGAAGCAAAATGAAGAAACTGGAGAAATTTTGTGATCTTGTTTTAAAATTATTGATTTAAAGTTAAATTAAAATATATAGATGTGAACTTCAGTAGAACACTATAATTATAATATTTATTAAATTTAATAATATATTCACATACTATTCAGCACCCGTTATCTCCTACGCCAGAAACAGTCAACGCCGCGCAGTTTGCAACAACCACCGTTTAAATTTTGTTCTGTCCATCTGTGAACGAATCAGTAAATAAAAGTGTTGCTTTTGTGTTCACTTGGTTCGCGATGACCATTCCTCCATTTTGGTAACTAGAACCAGATAAAACTGAAACTGCATTTATAGAAACAGAAACGATTTATACGTGCGTCAAATTCAAAGAACCGTTGTTCAGCGCGTCTGTGTTGTCCATTTATCCTGTAATAGCACTGGAATATGCGAACTGATTTGTTGCACTGGCTATTGAGATGAACGTACACCTCTCAAGGCTTAACATTGTTACGTTCACATCAGCAGAATTTTGCACGCCAAAAATACCACCAACAACCGAGAACGAGGTATTGGATTAAGTGGTAACGTTAACTGAAGTGAACTGGGTGAGATTAAGGTACAATGTTGAGTTAAATGCCCATCCAGCGTAACCGCCTGCGTTTGCGTCAGTAGTACTTGACCCTGTCACGTTCAAATTTAGCATATTTACTTGAGTTGAATACACGGTCGAGTTGTACACGCGCGCAAATACACCTGCATTTCTAGCTTAAATAGAAGATTTCGAATACGAAACTGAGTTCATAATTGACAAAGTTGTGATATTTATATAAGAGTAGTCCAATACACCTATAAACAGAGCCGTTCGAGCTATTTTAAGATAGGAGAAAACAGTAGAATTAAACACTGAATTATTGTAATAAGTGGCGTTAGAGTACTCACTGAATGCAAGTAAACCTGCAGAACTGGACTCAAGCGACGAACTTCCTGTTATATTCGAGTATTACAAAATTGAATTAATTTGCGTTAAATTGGACTGGATTATGGAACCAACGAACCCAGATTAATGACTATAAAGCTGAGTGTAAGAAGTAATCGTTATGTTTTCCACCTCACAAGCAGAAATGGAAATATTAGATTGCATCGACTTTGCCAGGAAACCACCAACTGTTGAGTTTGTTGATGATGCTACTGAAATATAAATCGAATTAGTGAGTTGTGATTGTAGTATTGTTAAATGTGACTAAGTAACAAGCCCAACAATACCTTGGATGCTGCTTTATGAAATAGCTCCAGTCAAAACGGCGTTTTCAACTTGAATTTATTATAAAACTGCACTGCCTTGTTATACCAAGCAAATAATAAATGCTTCATACGAAGCACTTGACATCGACTTTATGTAAATTGTGCTGCTTCTTATGATAATATTTTAGGCTGTTATGTCTGAGTTGGCGTTTATATTTCCGACTATTGCGGATGCAATCGCGTCTTTAGGAGCTTGTGCTGTTATGTTATTGTTCGTAAATATATAATTCTAGATAATAATGCTTGTTGTGTTCGCCTGGGCGACTACGCAGCCAATATGTGCTTTAGCTGTTATAGTACTAATAGAAGTCGCGTTGCAGCTAAATATAGTGGTAGCGTTTAAACTTAACTTCGATGAGATCATGAACGCGATCAAACCTGTTTGCGTAACTAAATTAGAAACCGAGCTTGAAATATTATATTTATTAACATTCAGGTCCTCGATTGAAATCGTAGCAGCTGACGCGTATCCTATCATTATTCCAGAGCCGCAGTATTCAGTTCCGCTAGAACTTTAAACAACATTGTTCATATTTACCGACTAAATATAAACAATTGACCCTGATATCTACCCAATTATTCCGCCAGAAACGCTAGTTAAGTACGAAGATGTACTAATAGTCGAATTTTCAACAAAAACCTTTTATACTTAACCAATTCCATTCTCAGCAAATCCGATTATTCCTCCTGCACTTTTTCCTCTTTACAAAAGTAGATTACTTAATACGATATTTTGAACGGTCCAGTTCAGAGACAGCTATCTTCCAACGAGTGCCGAAACGTTTTGCTCGTCATAAGTTGTGGTTTTTGCCCCAAGTTGGACTTGAAGGGTTAAATCTGAAAACATTGATTTCGTGTTCAATTAGGAGGTAAAAGCGACAGTTCCGAAGCCCTGGATGTTCGCATCTCCAGTTAATGAAATTGTGAACGAAGACTTTGAGAGTGAGAATACTCCTTCTACAAGGCCGATGGCGCCCATGAGAACTTTACTCGCCGCTTGTAACTGGACGGATTCTTGGTAGCAGGTCTGAGAGACGGAAACGATATTCGCGCCAGTTAGCTAGCCGAAGATCTGCCCGGTGTAGTTCAAGAAAGCGGTGTCGAACTTGGAAAAGACCTTGAAAACAGAAGTTTGCAGATCTATCTTGGACTGGCTTGAAACAGCGACGATGCCTCCGAACACGAACTAGCTGGCCGCAGAGCTGGAAATGGAAGCGATAATATTTGGATTAGCAGAGACTCCAACGCTGATCACTATCTTCTGGATCTGCAGCGAGCTCTGGGTGAACACCGCGAACAGATACGAAGAGGTGTTTCCGAAAGTGAACGCGGTCGGGTTGAAGTTCACGTTCTGCAGGGAGACCTGGCCGTTGACGGTGCTGAAGGCCCCGAGGCAGCTGGACTGCTAGCTGTAGTAAGACCCCGCCACTTGGTAGTTCCTTACATTCAATGCTCCAGACGCGGAGTAAATCAGGTCTACGCTGCCTGCTGACCCAGAGGCGAACGCCAGGTTTACCAGGAGATTTCGGATGCTGGTTCCGGAACTCGTCCTCGAAAGAACGTTAAGGATCTGCGCTGACTGGACTTGCAACGTTGAGCCGGTCTTCGAGATGATGGACATCTTGTTCACCATCTACACCCCGCTTTCGGCAACGATGGTGCCGGACAGCAGGTTCTGGGCTCCGAGCTGGATCTTCAGGTTGTAGAAGTAGGTCTGGGACCTGAAGATGCTGAAGGAAGCCGCTTGGATGGAATTGTCAGTTACGTCCAGGAAGGCGTTGTTGACATTCACTCCATCAAAAACAAACGCGCCAGTGAAATTAGAAGTCTGAATCGAGTTCGTGATGGTAGTGATATCGAAGCTCTGTGTGAACACTTGTTGAGCACAAATAATATCGATACTTGAATCTGTTTCTAATTACGTATCTAACTCAATATTGAGATCAATGATTTAACTTTGAACGTCAGATAACGTGCTTTGCACAATAAATATTCTAGAATTCGTCGCATTTATTAAGTTAATTATGGTAGAATTAATTAAAGTTAAATTTGCCTAAATTTTACTTGTCTTATCTTACATTGATATATTTATATCATAAATATTTTATAGTAATGCAGCATTCATTTCATCAATTGTTTAATTAATTGCAGTCAAATTATTATTAATATTTAAATTATCGTAATTTAAAGTATTATTTATTGATTGAATATTTACTGATATAGTATTGTTAACTAATAAAATTGTATCATTAATTTATGAAATATTAGTTGATAATTAAGCTATACGAGTATTCATTATTGTATTAATGGAAGAAAGATTAGTTTAACTAAATGTTTTAAGGATATCAATTGATGTGTTAATATATGAAATATTTTAAAATGTTTAACTATCTAGCCCAGTAATAATCCCATTAATTGTATTTGTTTTAGTAACTAATGAATTATCAATTGTAATAATAGAGTTATTAACTGCAGTAATATTATCAAATATGTTGGAAATATCAGCATTCAGAGAGGTATTCAAAACTATTATACTATTGTTGATATTTGTTGCAATTAAATTGCGTCTATTATCTAAATCAGATATATTTAAAATAAGCAGTGGTATGATGCTAGTGTTACTATTATTTAGTAATATATTTGTTTTAGTTATTAAATTGTTAATTTTTATATCAATTTTGGAGCTATTGAGTGTGAGGTGTTATTCTGATGTTAAATATTTTTAATCTATATCGAGTTATAACTGTGAAGCATTGTTGATGATGCTATTATCTAAGTCGGCGAATTTACCATCTGGAGATGGGTTATTTTGAACAATATTACTAATTAGACTGAAATTATTACCTATTTAAGTGCTTAATGATTTGATGAAGTGTACAATATCTACGCATGATCTTATGTTTTAAATGTATCCATATGAGCACTAACAATATTCTCCATTGAATTCGAACGGAAATTCGCATATATAAGTGTCATTACCTAATAAGTGTTTTCCATTGTATAAATCGTGTTAGCAGAACCCATATATGAATTTGAGTCCGGATTCGCAAATATTCGAGCAAATAATTTATTCGGTAGTTGTTGTTTATATGGTGCTATGTGCTCCAAATCGGTTTAGCTGCGTGCATACTTAAAAGTTATCGAATTCCATCTGAATACTGATATTTGCTTCGCTAGCTATATATCCATTATATTAGCTATGAATATAGTTGAACATAGTTTATTTAACGTTATTAAATTTTATGAGCATCGTTTTTGATATCGTATTCACCATTCCGGCTGCGTATTAGCTTTTTACTCTTAGTTGAACGCTGCAATTATTCAGTTCAAGTATATTTTGTCCAAACAGTACTATTCCGGCTATTTTTTCGCCTTTTGCTTCGAATATCATCGTGCTGCTTTTAATGAGTATTTCGCATTACCTGCAGATGAGTGCTGATTGTATAACGTTCATTTTCAGGCTCACGTTAACGACTGTGTCGCTTATTTCTGGTTTATTTTCAGTTGTCCCGAAAACGGCGAAGAAATCTGCGTCCAATATACTAATATCTAGTTAACTGTTTCTAGTTATCTGGGTGAAGGCGAAAACGGTTGCGTTTCCGCTCAATCGCGCGTTTTTCTTCAGTAAAACGCTGTTCAAATGAACCGCTTTGTTGCAAAACGTGAACTTTTGGTTATTGAGAACGGAAATGTGAGAACAGTAAATCTGAGAATTAATTTGAGACTATTTTAAACTTTGTGACAGTATAGAAGAAAACAGGGCTAACATTTATTATTGAGTTTTTAAAACGGAACATACACATTTAAAATATTATGGAAACACGCAAATAATATAATTGGAGAAAATTTAATTATGTACCCAAAATGAACGAGAAAAATAATGAAAACGCACTAAAATGAAATTGGTTTTAAAATGAAAAATAGTGGTTAGTATGAGTGATTGAGACTAGCGCAATTTACACAATTTGTATATTCGGTAAATGTACAAATTGAATCGAAACACAAAAACGCACTAAAAGAACAAATCACAAATGACCTAATACGGTGTGTATAGCTCGTTATCGCAATAAAAATCTGATATTCACTTTAGCAGCTTTGGATACAATTGTAATCATTACTTCATACCATATTATTCTCAGATTAGGTATATTTTATAAGATTCAAGTATTATTAAAATAAATATATTATTTTAATGAAATCTCATATCTAAATATCATTGCGGAATATTCTAGTAAAAAATTTAATCTTTGAACAAAATCAAGAACATTGAAGACATCTTGAAACAGAGAGAATAGGACCTGCTTGCCCAGTAGGAATGGCTCCCAAGAGAAGCTAAAGCGCGAAACCCAATAAAGGCACAGGAGAATCGAGCATTGACTCGTTCTTCTGAAGACGCTTCTTCTAGATAAAGGAGCATACCTTTGATGCCCTCAATGGTTTAGAACACGATACTGAACCAGTATAAACGAAAGATAAGTTTAAATTTTGTTCAGTCCATCATATACTGTGGTGTCCGACCCAACTTTGATTTAACAAATATTTATGTAAAAATTGCGGTTGAAAATTAAATCACTGTATTTGTGCTAATTATAACATATTAGTATATTAGTATTAGTATATTATTTTTACTTGGCTTTTGTAAAATAATAATTATAAAATAATAATAATTTAACAATAGTCGACCGAAGCGATTTTTTGGTAATATACTAGCTTGGACTAGTAATATTATTATTTAGTTCTTCTTAGGGGTGGTTTTTCGTACGCATTTGCGTACCCAAAAAATATCGCGTACGAAAAGTCTGCGTAAGTTGTACGCACGCGTACATTGTACGTTACGTACAAAAACGAAATTGCGTACGAAATATTTTATTTATTTATAAATTTCGTTCAACTTCATTATAAATTGCTATTTTAACAGTTAATATAACTAAATAGTTCTTAAATAATAGTAGTTTAATAATTTTACTTGAAATTAATTTAGTTAACATATATATTGGAGTGAAATATTAATATTATGTGTATATACTTACTATTATTATAATATATCTGTGTAAACATCGTAACTATTCTTATTGTGTTGTAAAAGGTGTTAAATTAGTAAATAATTAATATCTTATAATATTATGAAATATATTCATAAATACATTATATTTAGCGCTATTTATTAATTTAGTGTAGTATTTAGTATGTATCATAATTTTTATAGTGATATTAATAGTATGTAACACTATGTGTTTGGAGTGTATTAATAAAAATTATATTAATTTTAGAATTATTATAAATATTAATAATAGTTAACTAAAAATATTATATTTCATGTATTTCAATCTGTTTTTAAATATATATTAAATTCTAAACGTAAAATAAGAAATAGCTGCAGGCCAGGGATTCCTTCATATAGAAGAAATAAACATCACTAGATACTACTACCATTGCATTATCTACCTGTAATACTTTGAACAGTAATGATTATAAACATAAGTTAAAATTCCACTTTTTCTTCAAATTTACAACTATTCCAATCTGTTAGCAGCGTGTGAGATTATTGCTGTATGGAAGATTTATGAGTCATATCGCATTAATATAAACTTTCAATAAAATTCTATACATCATTTCTATCATCATAACTGATTTAGCTTTCATCATTTTGGGAATGAAAATTGTTTTTGGTTATAACAAAATATTATGTTGTTGCCATATATAGATATATAAATCTCTTTTGATTTTACTTCACTTACTCTTCTTCATTAAATATATTCATATTTAGTATATTTCGGTGATTATTATAATTTGATCTAGAAGAGATAAATGAAGTATATAAGTATGTATTAGTATTAGTTATATATAGAACTATATATTATAGCAACTTGAGATCTAAAGCCAAATACAATAATTATCTTGAATTTTCTTCTAAAGTTATGAAATAATATCTAATACTAATTTCATTAATAATGATTAATTACTAAATGTATATCGTACTATAATAATCATAGACTTGTAAATGTATTGATGATGATCAAATCAAATATATTATTTATGTACTAACTACTAGAAATATTTTGAATACATTACATTTAAAGTGGAAAATATTAGAAAATTTGTACGTATTGTCATTAAATAATCAATTTCTCAATTAATTAATTGAAATCTCATGAATATCTTAAAATATCTAAATAAATTGCTCATTTTGCGTACAAAAATAATATTTGCGTACGAAAAGCAAGTTTGTTGTACGTGATTCGTACTCCGCGTACAGAAGAAAAATCGCGTACAAATCGCGTAAAAAAACCACCCCTAGAAGAACTTCTTCTGGATTAATTTTGCTCAATGATTTACAATGTAGTTAAAATACAGAATATTTGTGTATAGATGTACATAAATAGTAAATACTATTTTCTTCAATTTTAGTAATATTATATAGGCTTCACTTAGTAATATAGATATGATATTGAATCTTCTTGGTATTGCGTAATAGGGGAGTTATAGTAGTAACATTGAACTCTAATTTTGAGTTTTATTCAAGCACTATAGATATTTGAAGATGAACTATTAGTATTTAATCATTAATTAACAAGCATACAATAATTTATTTAAATAATAATAACACTTCACAAATTCTACAAATTACTCGTTGTTAAAAATATCTTCAGTTAAGATGCAGTAGCCAAAACTGCAGATATATATACCTATATTCTGTTAACTCTTTACCGTGTCAAATTACACCGATATTAAATCAATAATTATGTTTTTCAGAATAAGTTCAGTATCAACGCGTCGTATGATAGCGTTTATATATTAATTACTATCAACTGTTAATATATTTCAATAACTATTTTATGTCACTTCATGCCTTAACATTTTGATGTAGAAAATATTTAGTTTATGTCATTTAAAGCCACCCAACGTTTCATTTCTAACGTACGTTAAGGATTTCTAACGTTTTTCGCGTTAAAACAGACGTTACAAGCACGTTACACTTTTATATATTTTGTGGGGATTGACGTATTATAGTATTATACAAATAATAATATGCTGTTTTTCCACTTCACTTAAAATATTTTTGAAATATTTATAAATATTCTGTTAGCTTTAAAATGAGGTTAAGGTAATTTAAACATTTAATATACAATATTTTGCTCAGAGCACTGAAATATAACGTAGAAAGATGATATATAGTTGTAAAACAAGTATAATAATATATTATATTTTATCGTTTTTACAAGCGTTTAAAGTTTTAATTGAATGAATTTATCCATTTAAATTAGTGTAATTACTATAATACGGTATAATATAACTGTAAAGTTGATTTATATTGATTATTAATATATAGTGTAAATAATGATTAAATTTCTAACGTACATGACGTTAGAGACTTTTCTAACGTATTTTCCTTTTCTAACGCGTTATAACGTCTTTCTCAGTTTTCTAACGCTTATTGGTTGGCTTTAATCAAATATATCATAATTTTGATTCGCTTGTTTCACAGTAGATTACAGACTCAAAGCAAGACGACACATACTTAAGATAATGGACCCATATACTTAACCGATACTCATGTAAATGACACCTGATGTATATTTGACTGCTAAAATTTTAAAAATATGTTTAGTGATTTATGTTTATTATCAAATAAAAGCAGTAGCGGATGACACCTATTTCCACTTCTAAGTGCAATTGCACAAACAGTAGAATATAAACTTAACACACAAATTCAATTGAGATTGTAAGCAAACAAACCTCTTTTTATGAATTAATTTAGATATATATGGTGTTTAAAATATGTTTAATGTTTACAGCACACGTTAAACTAATCAAAATTAATAGTATTGCTTTGATTCAAATTTTATTACTATATATTACATTTTCTAAATTTATTATTATCATTGTTTTTGAACCTGTTGTATTTTTTGATACTGCATTTTCAGGATTCAACTCCAGTACAATGAGTTATATTAAATTAAAGTTCATTTAATAGTAAGGTCTATATCATTTAAATTGTAACTCAGCTAGCTTTTAAAAAGTAGTAAATATTGGAAACTCAGTTGAAATTTAGATTATAAGTTAAGTTTATAATTATTTTGTTGAGTAGATTGTTGCTGCTATTAATAAGAATTACTTAGATAGCAGCCTGTTTTAGAAGTTTGAAACTTGTTCAAATTTGATTGATGGAGTGAAACTTTCTAGGGATGGTTTTTTATACTACATTGTAGTATAAATTTCAAAAGTAGTATACTATATTTTGTTATATAACTTAAAGAATAACAATTTCTTTCCTTTTTGTTTTATTTTAATTTTCTAATGACCCCTGGGGAACTTCATTTATCATAGTTTTATTTCTCCCACTTCAAATTTAAATTAACTAAATTTTCTAAATCAGGAATATTGACATATTTATACCTATTAATGTGCATATTTACCTTAATAAAAGAAAAGTTAACATGCGATTACTTTTATAGTCTCTCTACGGATAAAATTGACATGAAGTATACTTTTTCAAAAGTAGTATAAAGTAGTATAAAAAACCATCCCTAAGTGAAACTTATTTAAATGTTACTAAACATAAATATATTACTTTCAATTTTAATCAAAAATGAACCATTCCAAATATGATCAAAAAGTTGATGTCTTCAATCAGTCAAAGATTAAAATAGCCTATGGTTTGAACCAATCAGACTAATTTCTGTAGAAAATTAATAAAACATAATGCAAGTGAAAAAAGCCGGTAATGTCATACAAAACAATCGGTTAACACATAACTATAACATCATTAAAAGGGATTATTGGAACAAAACACTATAAATTCATTAGCTTCATTTATAATAATCTACGACGAAATAAATTTTTATTTCACTCCAAAACCAATATGAGAAGTTCAAATTTCGAATTTTTAAATTCATTAAAGCGGGGTCTCTGGTAATCATTCCAAATATGATCAAAAAGTTGATGTCTTCAAAAAGTCAAAGATTAAAATCGCCTATGGTTTGAGCCAATCAACTTAATTTCTGTAGAAAATTAATTGAAAATAATGCAAGTGAAATAAGCTGATATGGCTCATACAAGACAATCGGTTAAGTTTGAGCTTCCTTATCAACTAATAACTTATATATTTTTTCATCTAGATTCTTACAAGACTGTTATATCATGTAATAGTCAGACCCTATATGCTACATAATCTTATTCTCTACACCGTGATATGTCAACACCATCATTAGTGAGTCTGGTACTCCAATGAAGTTTAAACTTGAGTTAACAAAATGTGTAAAAAGCTGGTGTGGAATATATTATATTTTCTAGCCAAACCTGGTCTTGTTTCAATGTTGTTACATTGACTCATATTGCAACTTAATTTTATAGTACGATAAGATTCCTCTGAGAAAAATCCGAACACAAGCTTCTGCTTTGTTTTCTATATCATGGTGTAGTTCAATTTCAATGACCATAATAACTTTGGATATTTGTATCGTACGAATTGGCTCCTTTTTATAATATCGTACCTAAATATTCTAAATAGATTAATATTCAAACCAAGGTTGAGGATTCACTGGTCAGTCTAAAGTTCACTTTTTGTTGCATTTGAAGTTTCTGAAACTTCGCACGTCAACTTTAACATGAAATAAGTTCTTGGTTCATAAATCAATTTTAGATTTTTGAACAGAATCATGTTACCTATCCATACTACAAAGTTTGAAAAACGAAATCTCGTATTTGTCACTATAAGTTTGACATAATCATAAATAATTGTTGTAACGCTATTGATTGTATTTATGGATGAAACTCTATTATCGACCAGAATTTTGATATTTTGTCATTGATGTAAGTTTCCTTACATTTCAAAATTTTGAAGTGAAAAATGTCAATTAAAATAAAATGTTATGATTGGTACACACACAGTATTAATATTGTGTAATAACTTCCCATAAATCACTTTCTGAAAATCGAGTCTAATGAATTATGCATTATACTGTAATTGTTCAGTGTTTAAATTCAAACCGTGCAAATGTTAAAGAATGAATAATTTATCGGTTATTAATTTATATAAGCGGTCTATCATATAAGTTAAATATGGCTGCGATTCTGTGAATCATAATTTTAAATTAATTATTACTAACTCAGATTTAGCAATACTAAATTTTCATTTGTGAAGTGATTAAAATGTGTTAATTTTCAAATATTATAAATAAATAAATTCTGATTAATACAGTGGTGGGCCCTCGAAATGCTTTTTTGAATTAGGAAGAAGAATGAAGTTTATTATTTGAATCTTACTTATATCACTGCCCGGCTCAATAATGAGTGTGTTCTCCCTCCTCATCAATACACTCATTAACTCTATTTACTATTGATTTGTAAAGTGCTTCAATCACATCAAGGCCTGGTTGAGCCTTGGATAGCTGTGCTACAATAATTAACGTATATAACTCTGTATATACTTCAATAATAAGTTTCAACTTTACCTAACGTTGTATAATTTAACAATCAAGAAAATTGATTTCTCATTATGAAATGGAAGTGGAAGATCATAAGTAAAATAACTGTTGTTTTAGAGTAGCATCAATATATTATTTAATGCTGGGCCCGACTAACCCACTTGATTCCATTCTTCAAGAAACAAAAATGCATTCATTATTTGAATATTGAGAATGAAAGCGACTGTAACTACCTGAATTATAATTCTAATTAAGCGAAGTACCAATACTTCATCTTGAGCTCCCGGTTGAGATTGAAAGAAAAAGTCCTCCATTGTTTTTCGTGATTAAGAAATACCTAAAATCGTTCAGATTGACCCAGTTGAAGATGAACACCGAGGTCCTCTGCAGGTCCAGTGCTTGCGCTACTAGTTATAAATTACATATTGCGTCCGTATACCAATCATTGGATCCTCTTATTCTTTTCTCCAATCAGGCTTAACTACCATATATTTTCGAGATAAAATCTTTCATAAATTAGTTTTGTTGACTAAAACGTAGAAATTACACAGGGACATCTTAAACAAGTGATATAACTAGTTCAGATTGGTACAATATTTTATGAATTCATCCGTTGGACCCAGAAATGAAGAGAATACAAACGCTTCAGAACTGCCTAAGTTTGTTAAGTGAATTAGTTGACCTTCCCTAAACATCTTCTACCGCGTTTATTTTTGTCATTGCCGTCCTTTTATTGCATGTGGTAATTTCTATTTTTCCTTTTTGGAATATTAAATACCGACTTTGAATAGTCGATTATGGTCTAATACGATCGAAATCATATTTTTGGCCCTCTTGTGTTAATGAGTAGTTCATGAATAATCTCCAACTTGAGATTATTTATTGGAATTTGTCATCCGCATTAGAAGTGGCAAAATATTTTAATATATAATTACTCACATAGTAAACAAGAAAAAGCAATTCCACCTCCCATAACTGTATATAAGTAGTTTAAAATATCCTGGAAGATGCAAACGATGGACAACAAGAATGTTTATATATTTTATGTAAACAATATTAGTAAACAGTTTTTCTTTGTTTCGTTTACAATATCCAGAACATAAAAATATTACTATAGTACCTTTTGTAGATAGCTTAATTGATTAGTTAAATATAAACTTAAATAAAACAATTTAAATAACTCTTAAACGACGTATTGAAGAGGTTAGTACCCCCGTTATTGCTCCAGTTGTCAAGAAAACTGTGAAAGCATTTGGGCACAAAAAAGTATAATAAAATAGCTATTTGTTATGTTCTGATTGTTTTTAGAGCTGGACAAGACAAACATGTAGTTGTTTGAATATAGCGATATGTGACTAATGTCGTAGTGAGCACATAAAGCAAGCAAATACTATCAGATCTTATCTTGTTCATAGCCCAGGAAAATGAATGATTATAACGTTTCTAAATATTATTTGCATGACTAAATGCATATTAATTATTCCAACATATAATTATTTTTTATTATATTATCACTCACACATATTTTTGTTAGTGGTGTGGCGCAATATGTAGTGTTACTGCCAAAAAATTTGTAGAATTAAGGAATATAATATTAAATGTTTTCATTCTCAAAAAAACACATAAAGAGAATTTAACTCTGTGAAAAAATCAGTTAAATCGATATTCTAAAGTATTAAAATGTGTGCTTTAGCTCATCTTTGAACCCCCTAGATATAAAGAGATATAGTTTAGAAAGGAAAGGTGAGATCAGAGAAAAAGGGTCCAGTACAGACTGATATCTTCTTTACTTACTACAGTATAGACGTAATTAACGGTGTGATGTCTTCTCTAATTTAATTTTAATATGTATTGAAAATATATCTTTACCTAAATTTATTTATTAAAATATATTATAACGATCCACTATTTAATAAACAATTTTCATTCTAAGATTATTAAATTTCAGATTGACACTAAACCATTTCATGACACCACACAACATCAAATAATCTTTATGAACCATTTAATGCAATTATATTTCCACCCCAAAGTGAACCAATTCAAATTGAACTTCAACGCGAAAATGAACGCATCATGCCCTGAAATATCCTAAATTAAAAGGCAACCATCAAAACAGGCATTAAGCCTTTATCTAATGTAGAATTCGAAACTTAAACCTGACTAGGTCAAAGCAATGCTCACTGCCAGAAACAATCAAAAAGTAAGAGACAGCAAAATAGAACTTCTGAGCCAAAGTGTTAACGCAGAAACTATGGTTGAGTCAGAGTCGGAGATAAGCAAAGAAACAATTCTTGTCATGAACCTGCACAAAACTAAGCTAAATATTCAACAAATGACGATGAAGATCCTAGATCTATCAGATGTTGCACAAGTTCACGCAGAAAGAATCACAGGATATATTATTCAGGCACGGTTCGACCTAGAAGAGGCGAAGCCACTAAAAAAGTGATCATTATAGTTTCGTTTTCATAATAAAACTTAATAGTAGAATAGAAATTACAAATATATATTGGGTTAAAGAGTTAGCTCTTGTGTTATGTTTTAAATGATATTACTGATTAAGAAATGTATATCAAACAGCAAGATGGAATATAATAAAAAGATAAATGGTTTAAATTCTTTCTATTATAAAATGACTCACTTAACTGTAACCTTATCATCAGTACTAAGGCTCAATTCAATCTTAATATACTGTATCAAATTAATTTCATAATTTTAGTTTTTTAACTTTGAATACACAGGTTCAAACTTCATTAATTGCATTAACGGTTATTAACAGTTATAATGGTAATCATATAATATTACTATTTGATTTTGATATTGGTTATAGCTAAATATGACATGTTTTGTAATTTGCTCAACATTCTTATTTAATGCTACTTTAATGCATATTAAAGTTTTATATTAATTCTATTTACCACACCACAAATGAGCCGTTTAACATTAAATTTGAGCCACATTCTCCCTCAGCATCAAATCCATTCAAAGTTTCTGACTTTGGATTCGCTTCGGTTGAACAAACTGAATTTAATGAAGGCAAAAGCCCTAATCCCCAGAACAAACCGGAACTTCAGAATTAGCTCCATAACGGAACCGGAAGCCGAAAACCGAATTGGAAAACTCCGCACCAAACTAGAAAACGCCGTTTTAGCGTTAAAACGAATGCACTTTAAAGTGAACGATTTAATTGAAATATTTAAAGGGCACGAAATGAAACTGAACGGAATTCAATAAGCGCTTATCTATGAAATGGAGTGGACCTTTAGAATTTTCTGAATAAAAGTGGGGTTACTAGAAAAGTTATAACTAAATTCGGTCAATCAAGAGAAACCCCAAGAGATTTAGTGAATTAATTGATTTTGAAAATCGTATATTTTTGAACTTATGTTGTGGATATACTAAAATTGAATTTTCATAAATATTAATAGTGTGATATAATATACTTATTATAAAATCACTTGGATAGAACTAAAAAAGTACCCTGGAGTGAAAAAGGGTTATTTTGAATTACTCAAATCTAGCAGCAATGACTCGACGTAAGGTCAGAATAAATCATTAACTGTCAGTAACTCAATTATTGACTTGCATTTTCTGACAATCAATAATTATTTTAACATGTTATTTCATTAATATTTCATTTTATAATGTTGTTATAATACAATAATTATAATAATATCTCAATTTATTTTCCAATTCTCTCATATTTTTAAAGTAATTAAACAAATAAACATATTATAATACATCATATTATAAATATTACTAGGTGAAAAGAGCGTGTGATGTTTATAAAATTTTCGATGTTAAATATATAAGACTTTCGCTTCTATTTTTATTATAAAATTCAAAATTTCATAAGTTTTCAATTCATTTGGAGTGTAAAATATGTATAAAGTGATGTATTTTATATAATTATTATAAATATAATTTTGTTAACATGAAACAGTTTCTCGCGCAAATTACCAACCATAAACTGGCGCAATTATTTTGACCATATATTTGAACTATGGACAATATAGAATATATAATAGTGTTATAAGACGTCACTTCACAATGAAATATATATTGTTGTAAATGAAGGTTATTATTCAACTTTAAAGTTGTTCAAATCTATGGCTATTCTATTTGACTGAAAATTAGTCAGTATCTGTGTTTTAATGTGCTAGAATATCAGCAAATAAAAACTGACAAAGTTTCTTGGAAATCATCAAAAATTAACATTTATAAAATTTAATTTTGACTAATATTTATAATGTTACGTGGAATAATAGTAAATATATTTATATATAACACTGTAAATTATTTCACTCCCAGCTCAACGCTAGAATTAGATATATTAAAAATTAAGACCAATATTTTGTAAATTATATCTAAGTAGATACAAAGATAATGGTAGGTAGCAATATTATATTTATTACACATATAGGTCTATAATGTACAGAATATATAATTGAAGAAAGTCAAAAAATGATGTATCTGTTTTTATTTCTATCCAAGTATAAAATCCTTCTAAAGAAAAGCGACACCATAAAATCGCAAACAAGACAATCAATTTATGACACTATTCCCTGGTTTAAACCTTGACCAAATAAGAAACAACGCTTACACAATAACACGCAACTCCCCTACTCAACCAAAAGCTGTTATCAACAAAAAGATCTCCAAAACAAACTCCATTAGCCCGAAAGAGCTAACGGAGAGTCTGTGAGGAGGTGTGACGTGTGATAACGCCGTGCGAGACCCTTGGTTAGAGAGGAATGTTGGTTTCTTAGGGATCATTGGTTTAGAAAGGAAAGGAAATGTGATGATCAGAGAAAAAGGGTGACCAGTATAGACGTAATTTACGGTGTGATGTCTTCTTATTAAAAAATCTCAAATTGTCTTGAACAATGTTCTGAACGATGTTCTTGAAAGAATTGATAATATTGATGTTTATATTGTGATGAAATTCTATATTAATTATAACTTATAACTTTCAATAAATTTTAAATTAAATAAAGAGGACCCCACCACTTCCCCACTACTAACAAATAGTATGCCGACAAAGAATGAGAGCATTTATTAAACGTAGATAAATATTTTCACAAGAGTTCTATGACATAAAAACATTGACTGAAGTAAGGAAATACATAGATTCGTTCATAAAATGGATAAATATTTTAATGAACTCAAATTGTCATTTATATCAATAATTATATTGCAGTGGATAATTATATTATTACTTACAGTGTTTGCAGTCGAAATATAATATAATTCCAATTTAAAAATGGAAGAAATGGAAATATCCAAAAGTGCTCGATATTGAGTTTAAAGAAGACTTGATATTTATAGTGAGTAATGCAGTTTAAGAACGGGAGTGGTTCTAAATTTCCAAAAGTGTTTATTGAAGCGTTTCCAGGACATTGGAGTGATGTAATTTATCGTGCACCAATGTAATTACTAGGCACTCTGTAACATTTAGTGCACCTCTGTAACTTATCGCCGCGTATATTTAGATTCATGTAACTTTGTGGATTCACTCCATCGATTTGTGTAATTCATCGGCTATATCTTATTAAATTAATTGAAGTTGGAGTGCTATAGCTATCCAACTATTGACAACGGCTTACTTTTGAATTAATAAGACAATAATTGTAATTTCATTGTAAAATAGTGTAATCATAAATTTTAAGACTTAGCTATTTTTTCTTCAATAACAATGAAATATTATGTTTGAAATATTCAAATATAATAACATCACATGCGGAATCTCCCTTATTTCTGAACGTCGCCGATTTCAAAAACTAAAAGTTCCGATTTCCCGTCCGTTTTGTCCAGGCGGTCGAATTTCCGTTCACCTCCGAGAACTACTGCGACTGTGAACTTGTTGTTTATGATTTTGCAATCGATTCCGTTAACAAATTGGTTCTGGAGTGGAATCTCTTTGTGAACAATAAGTTGTTCTCCATTCATTTTGAAAATAACGAGTTTATTGAATAAACCGACAACGAGGCAGTTATATCCCTGCACCGCTCCAACGGCTGTGATCAATTTTCTGCAGTAAATATCAGATTCGAATGAGTAGGTGAAAACGGGTGTGCGCTTCTTCCTACTGATCAGGTACAACTGCTCACCACCGCCCACGAAATAATCAGTTGATAAGCACGCGCAACACTCAAGTGGAGAGTCAACGGTGTAAATCAATTGTGATTATTGATCGTAGTCGAACAAACGCAGCGTTGAATCGGTTGAGCAGGATATGAACTGGGTTGAGTTCTGCAAAAACTGGATTTGAGTTACGGTATCCACGTGCCCGATCATAGAGTGCAGCACCACCTGATCAGCTAGCTAAACTATTTGAATAGTCTTGTCATCGGCAACGGCTGCAATATTGGCTTGCACAGATAACGCGGTGAGATTCACACCGAAAACTGTTGCGGAAGATGTGGTATCGGCATCGCGCACATTGAAGTACTCCTTCTGCATTGACAAATTATACTTTTACTGTTGACTAACTGAATAAACGGGCTTGGAGTGTCCCTTTTAAAATGGAGATGAGTAACGCTGACGCTGATTAGTTGTCTTCTCAGGCAGGCCCTGGAAAGAAACTATTTGAGAGAGCTTGTTTAAACTCAGGTCGAATTTTATGACCGAACCGTCCTTAGTTCCCACAGTGATGTTATTTTCTAAGGAAACACATGTTGGGGAGAGCCTGGCCTGCACTTTCTTCTACAACAGTTTTATGTCCTGATTGAAAGTTACATTTTACAACTTCTAGATCTGCATCGTGTCTAACTCGGCCTGAAGAGTCTTCTTAACATTCAACTTCTACTCCTCGAGTATTCTCAGATTATCACGTGCTATCTAACGTCTCCTTTCTTCTTCTGAATTCATTTACATGAATGGGTGTGGAAAAATATTAAAACTGAATAGAATAATATAGTATTGAAAAATATTAGATAATAAGCTCTTATTCGCATTTATTTACAAAAGGGATTATAATATGTAAAAACAACAATATATTTTCAAAGCAACTGATGAACTTAGGTTAGTTAAGTGAGTCATTTTATATTTTCAAAGTAATAAAAACCAAATGATATTATTTAACTAATAGTGTTTCTTAAGTAAGTATTTCTTCTAACTATTATCTTTGCGAAATAGCAAGCTATTTCGCAGAGAGTTGAGTTTTAGAGTAATTCTGTGAACTTATATATAACTTATATATTAATATACAGAATATTAAACACACATAACCACTCCAAATGCAGTCCCAAAATGACTACTATTGTATTCGCTTCTTTAACGCTTTCACATTTTATATAACATTTATCACTACAGTATTATGCACAACCTTTGCAATATTATTAAATAATAAAGCAGTATAGCCTATTTAAAACATACCATTATTTGATAACTCATCTATTAAATCATTTTTAGAGCCGGCATAGATCTCATCATAATTAGTTTTCCCCACAAAATATTTAAGAGTTAATCCAGCTTGGATTTACATCCCCGATCACTCCAACACAGATTTTTATATGTGTGATCCAAGCAAAATAGATTTCAAAAAGATAGAGAGCAGTACTAAAAATATTAGCTAGCGTCTAACTACGGATTATTTCACAGTAAAATATAATGGAATCGGAAGTTTTTGTATCATTTAAAACACTTCTCAAGTAATAACTTACAAAGCTTCCAGATAACCTTATTCACCTGCTGAACATAAAGTATGTTATGATCATCTTGACGAAGATTTAATTGTTACTGCTCCAGATAAAATAAATTTTGAAATTAATTATATGACATACAACAGAGATCTCTGTGTTCCAGTGAAAAAGAATAGACCAGATACAGATCATTATATTATTGGATTTTCGGGCAATACCAATGAATAAATTAACTTCAATATTAAATACAGATAAGACTAACATTTAAATGAATATTATGTTCTAATGGGATTTGCTATTACAGCAGGTGTTGTATTTGGCGGTTCAATAGTTGGAGTAATTTGGGCATCAATCAAATTTGGAAGCAAATAAGCCTTCTTATTTATTAAGTGATTCTTTATTTGCTTTTTTAATCTTTTTTATGTTAAAACTTGAATTTATTATGAATAAACAATCAGAATTCTCCAACTTTCACTCCACGAAATATGATTTTTTAGGACTTGCTGGTACCCAAAACGAACTTTGATGTGAAACAAAAATTAATATTTCAATGATTCTACTATTCTTAAATTAATAACTTATAGCTGTTGAGTGAGTCATGTTATAATATCGACTCTTTTGTTTCATCTAAAAAAACATCTACTTGGTTAATTTTAATGTTTCATTATATTCTGTCAATTCAGAAATGATTGTGTTATACTAGTAATTATGTTACGATCACTCACTTAACTTTCGTTTATACTGATTCAGTTTCGTGTTCTGAAGACCTTTGAGGGCATCAATGGTATAAAATTTCTATAAATAGTTTATATGCTTTACTTTGTAATTTTGACTATTTATGTGACATTTCCACTCCCAACATAAGCAATTTTTATTTTAGTCCGTTGAACAACAATTCGTATTCGAATACTACCTCGATTTCTGCTCCGATAAGTAAGAATTCTAGTTTTATAATTCCCACGTAGTTGGCCTCCCTTTCGTCTGATGTTCTTCAGATTTCTATTGGGTTCTCTTAGCCTTCGCCACGCGTGCGGAATTAGAAGCCGTAACCCTCTCCGATCAAGAATCAGAATCATGTAGCACTGTAGTCCAAGGTGAAGCATTTCGCGTTCGACTGTGAGCTCTCGACCTCGTTCAGCATTGAACCGGAGGACGTTTTCGACCTTAAAATGGAGAATTTGCGCCTCCAAACAAGAGAACTGAAGGAGCGAATTCTGAGTCTGGAGAAAATCGCCGGTTCATACTCCGAAAGAGTCGCAGATTAAATTTTAACGCTCGAAAACCTTCGAAGGGGATTAATGGTTAAAAAGTTCGTGTGGGAAAAGTGAGTATTTGTGGACTTTGTTTTGGTTGCTTTTTAAGTTGTTAATACCTACCTGGCTGCATTCTATACTAGTAATAATACTAATACATGTAGTATATTTTAAATAACATAGATGGAAAGAATCTGAATATAACATTGTTAAGATAAATGCGATTCTTTATGAAATGATTGGTTGATTTTAATAAATCTGATATGTGATTTCTGATATTATTTATCGATTTTTGATTTATTATAATATAATCTCCACCTCACTCATTTAATGTCTCAAGTAGAAGAGAATCAAGTCGCTCCAGTCGTTGACGAGAACGCTCCATCCAAGGCAGCTCTCAAAAAGGCAGCAAAAGAAGCTGAGAAAGCTTAGAAAAAAGCTGAGATCGCCAAGAAGTAGGCCGAGACTTAACCAGTCTATGTTCCACCTAAACTCACTCTTGAACAAATGAAAGACGCCAAATTCGGTGACATGCCACTGCATCAATCTCAACCAGAGTTTACCAGTGACAACCAATTCACTGATATTAAATTACTTACTCCTGGCCCAGTAAAAATCAGAGCTTATCTTCATAACGTTCGCGCTACTGGAAAGAGTGCTTTCACCATCCTCAGATAACGCTAATTTACATTATAAGCTGTATTTTTTGGTGAAAAGGATATGATCAAGTACATAAACTCCGTCCCAAAGGAATCTTATGTCGAAGTTGAAGGTATCTACAAGGCCTCCGAATAACCAATTAATTCTTGCTCAATAAGTGGTTTTGAACTTGAGATTACTCGTTTCTTTGCTATTACCAGAGCTGTTTCTATGCTCCCACTTCAAGTTGAAGACGCTGCTCGTCCAGATTCTGCATTCGAGGTTAAAGATACCGTATTCGTCAAACCAGGAAGAGATACCAGATTTGATAACCGTATTTTAGATCTTAGAACTCCAGCTAACCAGTCTATTTTCAAGGTTAGAATGGCTATTCAATAGTCATTTATGAAATTCCTCATTGAAAAGAACTTTATGCAGATAACCTCTCCAAAAATCATTTCTGGTTCATCAGAAGGAGGTGCTGATATCTTTTCTTTATAATATTTTGGACAACCAGCGTGCTTAGCTCAATCCCCACAACTTTATAAACAAATGTCAATCGCTGCAGGATTCTAAAGAGTTTTCGAAATCGGACCTGTTTTCAGAGCTGAAAAATCCCACACGCATCGTCATCTTTGTGAATTCACTGGCATGGATATTGAAGTAGAAGTATTCCAACACTACCACGAAGTTTTAGTAATTCTCGACCAACTGATGAAATTCATTTTCAAAAATACCCTCGAAACCTGTTAAGAAGAAATCGATTTCATTCGCAAGTAATTCGATCTTAAGATGCCTCCAACCATCGAGTGGACTGAAGAAACAGTTATTGTGGATTTCAGAGACGGTGCTAAATGGTTGCAAGAAGCTGGGTATAAACAATCCGAAGTTGAGGATCTCAACACCGAAAACGAAAGAGCTTTAGGCAAAATTGTGAAGGAGAAGTTCCACACAGACTTTTACATTCTAGATAAATTCCCAGGCTCTATCAGACCATTTTACACGATGCCAGACGTCGATGATAACAGATTCTCCAACTCATACGATATGTTTATTAGAGGTGAAGAAATATGTTCAGGCGCCCAAAGAATCCACGATCCAGAGTACCTCAAGGAAAGAATCGTCGCAAAAGGCATCAACCCAGACACTTTGAAGGATTACATTGACGCTTTCAGATATGGCTGCCCTCCACACGCTGGAGCCGGCCTTGGTTTGGAAAGAATCGTAATGCTCATGTTGGGTATTGAAGACTGCAGACAATGCTGCCTGTTCCCAAGAACTCCAGAAAGACTTACCCCGTGAGTTACAAATTAATATTTTTATAGATTTAGTATTTTGTATATAATCGAATATTTAACACTAGATTTGCGTTCATATTCAACTAACACAACTTTCTAGATGTGGAGGCAGCTGATAATTGTACCATCAAAGACAGTCGCAGCGCGATTAGTGTTGTACACAAAAAGTTGAAAATTACCCGAAAATCTGCATTTGTTTCCATCACTCCGGTGCGGACAATATCTTTATTGTATATTACTATACTATTTCAGTATACTTTGCTCTCTGGCTCATTTCAAAACGATTCAGAACCGCGCTTGCCGGTTCGTGCTGACACGCTCTGTTCGTGGGTTCGCAGCCTCGGGACTTAAGATGATATATAAATTATTGGTGTTAGTTAAAGATAGTCTCGCTAACGAAGTATTCTTCCACTATTTCAGTCGCAAATATAATGACTTCTTTAGGTGCAAGCTTATCTCCAATAATACGACTGAATTTAATCCTACCATCTCCATCTCATATATCGTGACAGCCCACAAATCAAATGTTACTTACTCTAAAACAATACCACTAATCTCACCACTAAAACGTATTTATAACTAATCTTAATGCCATGCATCCTTTGCAAGGATTATTACTCTACATAGCCTCCTCAGACAAACTGAGTTAGTTCGTCGCTCGACTAGTTACTTTTGCGACTATCTTCCGGACGACTGTATGAATCTTAGGCATAGCGTGCCGGCGGCAACGTGTAGTGCTTCTAATCATATTTCAATCGCACACGAATGATATATCAGACTGCGCCTGTATTATACAAATTGTAAATATTTGCGTCAGTTACCAAGCACCACAGTTTAAATTTATAGTTCCACACTTTTGTTTCGTTTTTTCGATACGCAATATAACTGTTTGAAACATATTTCACATAATTTCGACCACATTCTTCAGAATACCAAAACACACGACACCCGCTAACTTATCACAAAACTTATCGTAATCCATACTTGCGTCACTATCTCCAGCATCACTTATAACACGAACAATACAGTAATCCATTTTGAACTAAAGACATGCCTGAGCGACAGCTGCGCCTTCCATTTCGCCACATTGCGCTTCTGGTGTGAATTCCAAAATGGAGTTTTTCATCTCAGGAGAACTAATAAACTAATCCCCAGACACGATCACACCTGACACGATTCTTTGAGTTACGATTTAAAACTCGTCTAGAACTTTTTGGTCAATCTACGCGCTGGAAACAAACTTGTGGGATGCATCCAAACATACATTTACTAAATAGTCCGCGGCCGGTATTACTTTTTTACCTACTGAAAATACAACGCATTTCTCAAGAAATAGACGCGCATCGAAATCGTGATGAACACATCCAGAAGATACCACGATATCGCCTATGCGCAGATCAGGAGATATAGCAGCTGCAGTTCCAACAAATATAATTTTTTAGCATTAGAACTACAAATAAAAGATGGGAATAGTTATGGCTGATGCGACCTTACCTATTCCACTCTTGCATATTACCACCTATTTCTTTTGGAACTCACCCTTGTAAAAAGTGATGCCAGAAACATCTATTTGTTCCAGGTTGTTGATGTTTTAAAGAAGAGTTTCGAATTCGCTATCAGTTGCACAAACAAGTCCAAATGGTTTAATCATGTTGTGAGGTGAAAATGGATAAACAATCGAATATTAAACGTGTATAATTCGTGGCAATGGTGTATATTTACTGATTGATATAATCAATCGATTTGTCCTATTAGTTTATATTGTTGTCCCATGTATGTGTATTTATAATATTTTGATTTGTTCAAACACTACCACGAAGTATTAGTAATTCTCGACCAACTGATGAAATTCATTTTCAAAAATACCCTCGAAACCTGTAAAGAAGAAATCGATTTCATTCGCAAGTAATTCGATCTTAAGATGCCTCCAACTATCGAGTGGACTGAAGAAATAGTTATTGTGGATTTCAGAGACGGTGCTAAATGGTTGCAAGAAGCTGGGTATAAACAATCCGAAGTTGAGGATCTCAACACCGAAAACGAAAGAGCTTTAGGCAAAATTGTGAAGGAGAAGTTCCACACAGACTTTTACATTCTTGATAAATTCCCAGGCTCTATCAGACCATTTTACACGATGCCAGACGTCGATGATGCCAGATTCTCCGACTCATACGATATGTTTATTAGAGGTGAAGAAATATGTTCAGGCGCCCAAAGAATCCACGATCCAGAGTACCTCAAGGAAAGAATCGTCGCAAAAGGCATCAACCCAGACACTTTGAAGGATTACATTGACGTTTTCAGATATGGCTGCCCTCCACACGCTGGGGCCGGCCTTGGTTTGGAAAGAATCGTAATGCTCATGTTGGGTATTGAAGACTGCAGACAATGCTGCCTGTTCCCAAGAACTCCAGAAAGACTTACCCCGTGAGTTACAATATAATATTTTTATAGATTTAGTATTTGATATAATCCAATATCTAACACTAGATTTGCGTTCATATTCAACTAACACAACATTCTAGATGTGGAGGCAGCTGATTAATTGTACCATCAAAGACAGTCGCAACATGATAATTGTTGTACACAAAAGTTGAAAATTACCCGAAAATCTGCATTTGTTTCCATTACTCCGGTGCGAACAATATCTTTATTGTATATTACTATACTATTTTAGAATGCTTTGCTTTCTGGCTCATTTCAAAACGATTCAGAACTGCGCTCGCCGGTTCCTGCTGACACGCTTTGTTCGCGGGTTCGCAGCCTCGGGACTTAGATGATATATAAATAATTGGTGTTAGTTAACGATAGTCGCAAATATAATGACTTATTTAGACGCAATCTTATCTCCAATAATACGACTGAATTTAATCTTTCCATCTTCATTTCATAAATCGTGACAGCCCACAAATCAAATGTTACTTACGCAAAAACAATACCGCTAATCTCACCACTAAAACGTGTTTATAACTAATCTTAATGTCATGCATCCTTTGCTAGGATTATTACTCTACATAGCCTCCTCAGACAAACTGAGTTAGTTCGTCGCTTGACTAGTTATTTTTGCAACTATCTTCCAGACGACTGTATGAATCTTAGGCATAGCGTGCCGGCGGCAACGTGTAGTGCTTCTAATCATATTTCAACCGCACACGAATGATATATCAGACTGCACCTGTTTAATACAAATTGTAAATATTTGCATCAGTTACCAAGTACTACTGTTTAAATTTATAGTTCCACCCTTTTGTTTCGTTTTTTCGATACGCAATATAACTATTTGAAACATATTTCACATAATTTCGACCACATTCTTCAGAATACCAAAACATACGACACCCGCTAACTTATCACAAAACTTATCGTAATCCATACTTGCGTCACTATCTCCAGCATCACTTATAACACGAACAATACAGTAATCCATTTTGAACTAAAGACATGCCTGAGCGACAGCTGCGCCTTCCATTTCGCCACATTGCGCTTCTGGTGTGAATTCCAAAATGGAGTTTTTCATCTCAGGAGAACTAATAAACTAATCCCCAGACACGATCACACCTGACACGATTCTTTGAGTTACGATTTAAAACTCGTCTAGAACTTTTTGGTCAATCTACGCGCTGGAAACAAACTTGTAGGATGCATCCAAACATACATTTACTAAATAGTCCGCGGCCGGTATTACTTTTTTACCTACTGAAAATACAACGCATTTCTCAAGAAATGGACGCGCATCGAAATCGTGATGAACACATCCAGAAGATACCACGATATCGCCTATGTGCAGATCAGGAGATATAGCAGCGGCAGTTCCAACAAATATAATTTTTTAGCATTAGAACTACAGATAAAAGACGGGAATAGTTATGGCTGATGCGACCTTACCTATTCCACTCTTGCATATTACCACCTATTTCTTTTGGAACTCACCCTTGTAAAAAGTGATGCCAGAAACATCTATTTGTTCCAGGTTATTGATATTTTAAAGAAGAATTTCGAATTCGCTATCAGTTGCACAAACAAGTCCAAATGGTTTAATCATGTTGTGAGGTGAAAATGGATAAACAATCGAATACTAAACGTGTATAATTCGTGGCAATGGTGTATATTTACTGATTGATATAATCAATCGACTTGTCCTATTAGTTTATATTGTTGTCCCATGTATGTGTATTTATAATATTTTGATTTGTTCAAACACTACCACGTAGTTTTAGTAATTCTCGACCAACTGATGAAATTCATTTTCAAAAATACCCTCGAAACCTGTTAAGAAGAAATCGATTTCATTCGCAAGTAATTCGATCTTAAGATGCCTCCAACAATCGAGTGGACTGAAGAAACAGTTATTGTGGATTTCAGAGATGGTGCTAAATGGTTGCAAGAAGCTGGGTATAAACAATCCGAAGTTGAGGATCTCAACACCGAAAACGAAAGAGCTTTAGGCAAAATTGTGAAGGAGAAGTTCCACACAGACTTTTACATTCTAGATAAATTCCCAGGCTCTATCAGACCATTTTACACGATGCCAGACGTCGATGATAACAGATTCTCCAACTCATACGATATGTTTATTAGAGGTGAAGAAATATGTTCAGGCGCCCAAAGAATCCACGATCCAGAGTACCTCAAGGAAAGAATCGTCGCAAAAGGCATCAACCCAGACACTTTGAAGGATTACATTGACGCTTTCAGATATGGCTGCCCTCCACACGCTGGAGCCGGCCTTGGTTTGGAAAGAATCGTAATGCTCATGTTGGGTATTGAAGACTGCAGACAATGCTGCCTGTTCCCAAGAACTCCAGAAAGACTTACCCCGTGAGTTACAAATTAATATTTTTATAGATTTAGTATTTTGTATATAATCGAATATTTAACACTAGATTTGCGTTCATATTCAACTAACACAACTTTCTAGATGTGGAGGCAGCTGATAATTGTACCATCAAAGACAGTCGCAGCGCGATTAGTGTTGTACACAAAAAGTTGAAAATTACCCGAAAATCTGCATTTGTTTCCATCACTCCGGTGCGGACAATATCTTTATTGTATATTACTATACTATTTCAGTATACTTTGCTCTTTGGCTCATTTCAAAACGATTCAGAACCGCGCTTGCCGGTTCGTGCTGACACGCTCTGTTCGTGGGTTCGCAGCCTCGGGACTTAAGATGATATATAAATTATTGGTGTTAGTTAAAGATAGTCTCGCTAACGAAGTATTCTTCCACTATTTCAGTCGCAAATATAATGACTTCTTTAGGTGCAAGCTTATCTCCAATAATACGACTGAATTTAATCCTTCCATCTCCATCTCATAAATCGTGACAGCCCACAAATCAAATGTTACTTACTCTAAAACAATACCACTAATCTCACCACTAAAACGTATTTATAACTAATCTTAATGCCATGCATCCTTTGCAAGGATTATTACTCTACATAGCCTCCTCAGACAAACTGAGTTAGTTCGTCGCTCGACTAGTTAGTTTTGCGACTATCTTCCGGACGACTGTATGAATCTTAGGCATAGCGTGCCGGCGGCAATGTGTAGTGCTTCTAATCTCATTTCAATCGCACACGAATGATATATCAGACTGCGCCTGTATTATACAAATTGTAAATATTTGCGTCAGCTACCAAGCACCACAGTTTAAATTTATAGTTCCACACTTTTGTTTCGTTTTTTCGATACGCAATATAACTATTTGAAACATATTTCACATAATTTCGACCACATTCTTCAGAATACCAAAACACACGACACCCGCTAACTTATCACAAAACTTATCGTAATCCATACTTGCGTCACTATCTCCAGCATCACTTATAACACGAACAATATAGTAATCCATTTTGAACTAAAGACATGCCTGAGCGACAGCTGCGCCTTCCATTTCGCCACATTGCGCTTCTGGTGTGAATTCCAAAATGGAGTTTTTCATCTCAGGAGAACTAATAAACTAATCCCCAGACACGATCACACCTGACACGATTCTTTGAGTTACGATTTAAAACTCGTCTAGAACTTTTTGGTCAATCTAAGCGCTGGAAACAAACTTTTAGGATGCATCCAAACATACATTTACTAAATAGTCCGCGGCCGGTATTACTTTTTTACCTACTGAAAATACAACGCATTTCTCAAG